>CAKNXH010061339.1:37245-75522 GCA_932178445.1 Andricus quercusramuli
GTAGATGGGAATTCAGATTGATAGAGCAATAGTAAAATATTGACGTATATAGATAAAGGATATTATAAGATATAAAAGAAGGTTTTAAAAAGATGGACGAAAATTGAGACTGTCAGAAAGATAGAAAAAGATTGAGGTGGATAGATAAAGGATAGGATGAGATAGATAAGAGGGTATTGAAAAAGATAGACGGGAATTTAGATTAATTCCTGATTTTGGAATGAAATCAGAGAACGAGGAAAATATCAAAATTCATATATTTTTCAAAATAGCTATGATAATAATTTAATTTTAAACAAAGTTAAAATCTTTTCCACAACTTTTACCATAAATTAGGGATCGTGCATAAATTACGTATAAATTTATTTGGGGTATGATGGTTAGATCAATAAATTTTCTCTGCTTTGCGAATTACCAAAAACGATTTCTAATTTGTTATCTAATATAAATATAAATAATATTTTATATCCAATGAATTAAATTAATATCAAATACAATATTATATTAATATTAATAATAAATTATTTTGTTACAATGTATTATATTAATATTATTATTAAATTTAATATTAAATAATATTTTAATATATCATTTTTAGTTGGAAATTCAGAATTTCTGTTACAAAGGCCTTTTTAGGACCAAACAACTTCTCGCTTTGTTGAAAAA
This sequence comes from Andricus quercusramuli, assembly GCA_932178445.1. NCBI lineage: Eukaryota > Metazoa > Arthropoda > Insecta > Hymenoptera > Cynipidae > Andricus > Andricus quercusramuli. The sequence continues at coordinate 37,912 of CAKNXH010061339.1, forward strand.
TCAACTATTTTGTTGAACGTCAGAGAATATCTTATAATTATAATTTATTACTATTATTATTTATTTATCTTATAATTATATTTTATTTTATTTTTTTCTATTTGAAAATATTTGTTTGAAAATTTCCTTTTGGTTTGAAAATTCATATCTTTTTGTAGAAATTGCATCTTTTCTAGTTCAAATGGTAACTTTGAGATTGAAAATGAACTTTTTTGTAGAAAAATCGACTATTTTGTTGAAAATTTGAAGATATTCTTTGATTATAATTCATTACTATTATTATTTATTTATTTTATAATTATATTTTACAATTTATTTTTTTATATTTGAAAATATTTTGTTGAAAATTTCCTTTTGATTTGAAAATTTATCTCTTCTTGTAGAAATTTCATCTTTTTTAGTTCAAATCGCAACTTTGCGGTTAAGAATAAACTTTTTTGTTGAAATTTCACAGTTTTGGTTTGAAAGTTGGCCTCTTTTTGATTGAATTTAATTCCGTTCAATTTAAAATTAAAGTTTTTTATTTGAAATATCAACTATTACATTCAAGTTATTACAGTCAAAAGTTCAACTGCTTTTTTTAATTTATTTTTTTTTATTGAAGATTCATAATTTTAGTGAAAAATTCATCTGTTTTGTTGAAATTCGAACTATTTTGATAAAAATTAGTCTTTTTTGTTGAAAATTAATTTTTGTAAATGAACATTTAATTATACGTTCGAAAACTTAATTGTTCAGTTGAAAATTTCATTTTTTGTGTGGAAAATTCGCCTCTTTTTATTAAAAATCAACAATTTTGAATTGTTATTACATAAAACAAATTTCAGATAAGTCAAAAAAGTATCTATAAAAATTCTAAGATTTTTTTTCCAATTAACATAATTTTTAAAAATTTTATGAAAAATTGGAATCATTTTAAAAGATATTTAGGACGTTTTAAAACTTGGAAAAGTTTTTATATTTTATACATTTTTCGAAATCTTTCAAAGTCTTCGAGATTCGTTTTTGAAAATTCTGGAAATCTTATGTAATTTTTAAAAACCTTTTTAAATATCGTATTAAAACTAATTTTTCAATCTTGAAACTTTTCAAAATCTTAAAAAAACTTACAAATTTTATATCGATATCTTCAAAAAGCCAAGTTTCGTTTTGAGTTTTCTGAACACTTTTCAAATTTTCCACAAACATCTAAATATTTGTTGAATGATTCGAATCCTTAATATTTGAATAATTTCTGCAAATTAAAAAAAATGTCTTAAAATCTTCCAGATTCCTTTTTGACAATATTGAAAATATTTTTGAATGTTTCGAAAATCTCTCTAAATATTGTGTTAGAATGAAATATTACTTTTTGCTAATAATTAGATGTTTAAATGAATTGTTCAGACAATTTATTATCATTATTGATCATATTCTCTTTGAATAATGCTAGAAATTGCGGTTTTTTTCTGAATTTTTCAATTTCATGTCGCATATGTTCTCCTTTATCATGAGATGCGCGTTATATTTCGGCCGATATTATTGAATGTACTATATTCTACTCGATTAGAAAAGATGAATGACAAAATAGTCTCAGTTCGTGACGCTACCGCAGAGATTTATTATAAAGCTTGAAAAAATATAAAGTAAAAATTAATTGAATTTTTTAATGAAAGTTATAGTTCCATGCTTCTTATTTTCGTAACTGATTGATTAATCATTTTTTAAAAGTGTTTGTTACAGAAAGATTAAATTTTAATTTGTTTAAATTAAGTACATAAATTGATTATTCAATTGAAGGTCATGTAATTGAATATTGACTATAATTTTTATAATAAAAGATTATTCATGTTTAGAATACCTCTATTCCAATTGTATAATTTTTGTAAATTTTTTGATGTTGTGAAATAAGTATCTGCATTTTCATTTCGAAATTATGTGCACATATATTTTTATTTTCTCTCGAATAGTTTGCAGGGTTATTAAAAATTCAAATTTTCAGACAAATATAAAGTAAAAATTATTACAATGATTCAATGAAAATAATTCTTCAATGCTTTTTGCGTTAGGAAATCAAGAATTTGATTGGTCAAGACATTTGAACGAATAAGTAGTGATTCGAAAACTGAGTAAAGGAGAAACATGAATACAAAATGTCAACAAAATCATTTGTTTAAACAATGTATTACTGAAGTAAATAATGTTTAATTTTAATTTTTGTTGTTGCATATCAAAATATTGATTTCCGCATTATTTTCAACATTATTTTTTACTGTATACACAAAGCATCCCTATCTCTAAGACTAAGCGATAAAAAAGCAGATTTCTTTCAGCTGCGATCAGCTGGAATTCAAAGTGTTTCAACAAGTATCTTTCGCACAGTTGTCCTTTTTTATACACAAGAAGAAATAAATCAGGACGGATGATATCACTCGCACTTCCACTGCGCGCGCGAGGCGAGGCGAGGGCGAGGGCAGTCACGATTCTAACGGAACCGATGTCGTGACCTCTTACGTTCATTAATTATTTCCTAGCATGGCAAAGTATCAGTCCTGAGCCATTCAGCCAAAAGTCACGATACTAATACTGCTTCCGGTTCGTCTCGGTCGCTTCAGTTTTTCTCAAAATTCTTCATCCCCAACCCTGGTGGCAAAATCTATCAACATTTATCTTTTTCTTCTTCATATTCTTCTTATACTTCATATATATTGATATATACTTCATATTCGAGAGAAAATAAAAATATATGTGCACCTAATTTCGAAATGAAAATGCAGATACTCATTTCACAACATCCCAAATTAAAAAAAAAATATATCATTGGAATAGAGGTATTTCAAAAATTAATAAACTTTTATTATACAAATTATAGTCAATAGTCAATAACATAACCTTGAAGTAAATAATCAGTTTATGTAGCCTAATAAAAAGCAATTAAAATCCAATCATCATGTAATTTAAAATTGTTGATAAAAATAATCAGCTAATAATGAATTAATCTGTTCATAATATAATAAATATTCAACAATAATATTTATTGAAACATTGGAATAATTTGTATACTACATTTAAAAAGAAATCACCATCATTTCTGAAAATGTAATATATTAGTAACCTACTTCCATACTAATTTCAGACAAAAATAAAACCATATTCACATATAATATTGAAAATTGAATGCAGACACTCGTTTCACAACACCAGAGTCATTTCAAAAATAATGTAATCAGTGGTATTTCAAATTTAAATAAAATTTTATTATGCAAATTAAATCAAGTATTCAATTACATAACCTTAAAGTAAATGATCAATTCATTCAGAAACACAGACTTTCAGAAAATTTCAATTATTAATAACCTTTCAAAGTAATACGAGGAGAAATTAAAATATATGCCCTTATAATTTTGAAAATTGATTTCGGATACTCCCTTCACAACATCACGAACATTTGAAAAAATTATATAATTGTAATGTAGATATTTTAAAGGAGAAATACATTTTTATCATAGAAGTAGCAGCGAATATTAAATCACATACCCTTAATATAAATAATCAATTTATGTGACTTAATTGAAAACAATTCGAATTCAGTATTTATTAAATTCACTTTTTCGGAAAAAATCAATCATTCAATAGTTATTTATAGTTGAGTCATCTGTTCATAACATAAAAATCAATCAACAATATTATTTGCATTGAAACATCAAAATAATATTTTGTTTCTAAAAATTTCAATTATTTATAATCTTATTAACTAATTCCATAAGAATTTAAAAGACATTCACATATAATTTTGAAGATTGAGTTTAGATAATTATCTCACAACATCTTAAAGATTTTGAAAATTATGAAATTGGAATAGAAGCATTTTAAATATAAATAACCTTTTATTATACAAATCATATCCAATATTCGATTACATAACAAATTCCATGTATATCACAATTTTACTTATTAAGGACTTATAAAACTAATTCCAGAAAAATTCGAAATATATGTATATATTAATTAATCACTTCACAACGTTTCGACGTTTCACTAATTTCATAGAAAAGTGAAAAATATGTACATATAATATTGAAAGCAGAATTCAGATACTTATTTCACAACATCAAAAAATTTACAAAAATTATGCAATTGGAATAGAGGTATTCTAAACATAAATAATCTTTTATTATACAAATTATTGTCAATATTCAATTACATGACTTTCAATTGAATAATCAATTTATGTACTTAATTTAAACTAATTAAAATTTAATCTTTCTGTAAACACTTTAAAAAAATGATTAATCAATCAGTTAAGAAAATACAATAATATCGGCTGAAATATAACGCGCATATCATGATAAAGGAGAACATTTGCGACTGGATGTTAAGAATTCATCTTTGTTGGTTAAAATTTAACCTATTTCGTTAAAAATTTAACTATTTTATTGAAAATTCGTTTTTTAATGTAAATACGTCTCTTTTTTGTTAGAAAATTTATTCTCTTTATTAAAAATTCAATTACTTGGTTGGATTCTAAAAAAACTGTAATAAAAAATCATCTTATTGGCTGAAAATTGAACTATTTTGGTGTAAAATTCAACCTTTTGGTTGACAGTAAAACTGCTTAGTTGAAAACTCATTTTATTTGTTTAAAATTGAAATATTCTGTCAAAACGATTTTTTTTTGCATTAAACAATTTTTTTTGCTGAAAATTTTACTATTTCAGTTTTGGTTGAAAATTCATATCAATTCAATCATTATCAATTCAAATTTATCATATTGGTTGAAGACTTGATATTTTGTTGAAAATCCTTTTTTTATACGAAAATTAATTTTTTTAACTGTCATTTTTTGGTATAAAATTAATTTTCTTTGTTGAAAATTCGTCGTTTTTGTTAAGAATTCATCTTTCTTGGTTAAAAGTTAAACTATTTTATTGAAGATTCGTTATTTTATTGTAAATACGTCTCTTTTTTATTAGAAAATGTATTCTCTCTATTAAAAATTCAATTACTTGGTTGGAATCTAAAAAAACTGTAATAAGATAATAATCTTTCAGCTAAAAATTGAACTATTTTGTTAAAAAAACTTTATTTTAGTATGAAAATTAATTTTTTGAATTGAGAATTCAAGTATTCCATTTTGGTTTAAAAATTGATCGTTTTTAGTCGAAAATTCAACTATTAAATTTTTCATTGAAAATTCACCTTTTGAGTTTCAAATTCAACCTTTTGGTTGAACGTAGAACTACTTAGTTTAAAACTCATTTTATTTGTTGAAAATTGAATTATTCTGCCAAAAATGATTTTTTTTGCATTTCATTTTTTTTTGCGGAAAATTTAACTATTCCTGTTTTGGTTAAAAATTCGTATTTTTTCAGTAAATTTATCTTTTTTGTTAGAAATAAAAAATCTTCCTGATTGAAAATTGGAATACTTAAGTGAAAATTAAACTACTTTTCTTCAAATATATTATATTGGTTGAAGACTTGATATTTTGTTGAAAATCCTTTTTTTTTCTACGAATATTAATTTTTTTAACTGAAAATTTGACTATTCCATTTTTGGATGGTAATTTATCGTCTTTAGTAGAAAATTCAACTATTCGTTTGAAAACCTAAGTTATTATGTTTTTGCAAATTGGTTTATTTTGTTGAAAATTTGTCATTTTTTGGTAGAAAATTAATTTTCTTTGTTGAAAATTTATCGTTCTGGTTAAGAATTTATCTTTGTAGGTTAAAAGTTATACTATTTGGTTAAAAATTTAACTATTTTATTGAAATTTGTTTTTTTGTTGATGTTGAAATACTATTTAATTTCTCGTTGAGAATTCGTCTTTTTGTCGAACATGCCAATTTTCGTGTTGAAAATTCAACTATTTTTGGTTGAAGTTTTGGTTTCAAATTTAACTGTTTTGTAAAACATTCGCCTACTTCGACAGAAAATTCGTCCTTTTGGATTTAAAATTCATCGTTTTTATCAAGACTTAAACTGCCTTCCAAAAAATTCAACTATTTCGTTGGAAAAGCATCAATTTCAATATTCAATTTCGAAATTCCATGACTCTTTTCTGTCCAATTTTTCATTTTCTCTGACCGTGATAAGAATTGTTCTAAGAAGTTTAGACGTTGCCAAGCGAGGCAATGCGAGAAAGTAGGGACATGCAAGCGAGGCGAGGCGAGGCTAAGCGAGAAAGTAGGGACATGCGAGCGAGGCGAGGCGAAGCGAGGAAGGCAAGGCGATAAATTAAAAAAATTATCTTCAAAAATAACATCATTTCTCAACAAAGAGTGTAATATTTTAAATCAAAAACAGTTAAATTCCGCAGAAAATATGAATTTTTAAAAAACTAGTTAAATTCTCAAAGAAAACAGACTAATTTTCAAACCAAAAAGAGGACTTTACAATAAAAAATGGAATAGTTAAATTTTCAATTTAAATAATGATTTCTTAACTTAAGTAATGAATCTCCGACTAAGAAAAATTAATTTCTCAACAAATAGTGAAATATTTAATTAAAGGATGAATTTTCTACCAAAAATACACGAGTTTTTAACAAAAAAGATCAATTTTTAACAAAAACAAAAATAAATCGGAAAAAAGTTTAATTGTTAACCAAAAATATAATACTTCAATTTTCAATGTAGAAGTAAAGTTTCAACCGAACAGATGAATTTTTTACCAGGAATTTTGAATTTCTAACAAAAAAGATAAATTTCCGATGGAAAATGGAATAGTTCCATTTTTAGTTGAGACAATAGATTTTCTTAATTGAAAAACGTAATTTTCAACAAAATTGTTTAATTTCCGACTAAAATTATGAATCTTTAAACAAAAAATTACTTTCAAACCAAATAGCGAAATTTTCAATCAAAAAGGTGAATTTTCTAACAAAGAAGACAATTTTTCATCAAAATACATGGATTTTTAACTAAGAAAGGAAAAATTCAAATATAAATAGAATATTTCAATTTTCTTTTAAAAAGAAAAACAAATTTTTAACAAAATAATTCAATTTTTAGCCAAAGAAATGAATTTTTAACTTAAAAAAGAATACTTACATTTTTAGTGGAAAAATACATTTTCAACGAAAAAGAATACATTTTTAACAAAATATTTAAATTTTTAACCACACAGATGGATTTTTAATCAAGTTAAAATCAAAGTTTCAACCAAATAATTTAATTTTTCAATTAGAAAACTAATCACTTTTAGACAAGAAGATAAGTTTTTAACCAAGAAGATTAATTATATACTTCTTGGTGAATTAGTCACCAAGAAGATTAAGGGTTTTACACAGAAAAATATTTTTCAATCAGAAAGTTGCATTTTTAACTAGAGAAGATACGTTTTCAACCAAACGTGGAATAGTTGAATTTTTAGATGAAAAAATAGATTTAATAGCAAAAAAAATGTTTAACTGAATAGTTAAACTTTGAACAAAACAAAAAGATTGTTCAACCAAAATGACGAATCATCAACAACAAAATTGTGATAAAGTAGTTCCATTTTCATTTAGGTAGTTTAATTTCCTACCAAAATAGAAGAATTCTTAAGAAAAAAAATTGTTGAATTTTCAAAAAGACAAATCTTCAACAAAACAGTTGAATTTTTGAACACGAGGAATCATTTTTCAGAAAAATTTTCAACAAAGTAATCAAAATAACTTAAATTTCAATTTATCGACACTAAATGTAAAAATGGAAAGGAGTGGGATAAGCATGGAGGTATTGATGCATGAAGGGGGGGGGGGGCAGTAGCATGGGTGAAGGGAGTGTTGGGTAAGATGGAGAAGAGGTTGGCAAGCGAGGAAATGCGAGAAAGTAGGGACATGCAAGGTAGGCGAGGCGAACCGAGAAAGTAGGGACATGCGAGTGAGGCGAGGCGAAGCGAGGAAGGCAAGGCGATAAGAGCGTGCAGTCTCAGAGATAAGGAATGGATGGATGTCAGTTTTTAAGGGTTAGTTTCAAGAAAATTCTGTAAAAAATGGAAGTGTAAGCAAGTCAATTTTTTAAGGCCAGCAGGCTGAAAAATGAACGTTTATCTATTTAAATTTACGTCTCTCTTTTTTAATATCATCTTCTCTATCTCATCCTAACTTTTATCTATCCTCAGTAATCATTATTTTCTTTCTAATGAGCTCTTTCTAGTGCATAAAAAGTTCATAAGAAAGAAGCTTTCATTTCGATCTGAATAAAAAAAATAAAACTGAAAGATGTGGGTGCATGGAGGGTTTCAGTAGGTTCTGGCTCTCTCGGGAGAAGAGGATGTGTGAACTGTGTGGGAAGGGTGATGCAAGAGTGTGGCACTGGTTGGAGGAGTACGTAGAGATGGAAAGGAGTGGGATAAGCATGGAGGTGTTGATGCTTGAAAAAGGGGGATAAAAGGGCAGTAGCACGGGTGGAGGGAGTGTTGGGTAAGATGGTGAAGAAGAGAAGGAAGGAGGAAGAGGAATGAAGAAGGAAGGATTGTAAATAGGAGAGGAAGTAGATATAAGTAATGTTCAAATATTGTGAATAGTAGATAAGTAGTAGGTATTAGCCGTGAAAACAGAGGTTGGCAAGTGAGGCAACGCGAGAAAGTAGGGACATGCGAGCGAATGGATGTTAGTTTTTAAGGGTTAGTTTTAAGAAAATTCTGTAAAAAATGGAAGTGTAAGCAAGTCAATTTTTTAAGGCCAGCAGGCTGAAAAATAAACGTTTATCTATCTAAATTTACGTCTCTCTTTTATAATATCTTCTCTATTTCATCCTATTTTTTATCTATCTCCAGTAATCATTATTTTCTCTCTAATGAGCCGGAAAGGCCGTCGTTGGCGGAAGTTCTCTTTTTAGTGCATAAAAAAATTCATAAGAAAGAAGCTTTCATTTCGATCTTAATAAAAAAAAATAAAAATAAAACTGAAAGATTCTAGCTGAGAGAGGATCGTGTTGCAATATGCGTGTCACAAAGAGCATTCAACAGGCTATGACCGTCAAAGAACCGACTGTGACACGTCATTGCAATTTTTCTGGAATCTGCAGAAATTGACAAATGGACATTTCTGAATTCTCAGTTGTTTTTTTTTCAGATCGTGGTGACGGAATAGCGTAATTGTTTACAAGGAAACCGTAGGAGGTCCTCAAGTTTTCTAAGATCTCATCGACCGCGCATCCTGTCCTTTCACCGCGAAAGCAACCGCAATGAAGATGACCAAGGAGCTTGTAATAGACTCAAAAATCGCGCAAATTCATCGAAAAGTCGTCAACATCTGTGCCATAATTAGCCACTTGCAGGCCTTGGACTCACTCCACTATTGACAATTTTGGACACTTTTTTTTCAACTTTAATCCTGGTGGAAATTTTTTACAAAAAAGTGCAGAAAACTTGAACATTTTTTACAAGAATCTACAAATAAATAACATAAATTACAATCAAAATTATAGGAAAGTACAACTTTTGGAAATTTAAGAATTTTCAATTAGATTAAAATCAAACTGTTCGGACAAAAATAAAGAAGAGGAAAGAAAAATGAGAAGGCTACCAACCAAATCCCTTTCCTTCTCTTTTTTTTTCTTTTGTCCTTTATATTTTTATTATTATCAAATCGTAATTATTATCAAATCACATGAAAAAAACATCCATGTTTTTTATTATGATTTCATAATAAAAAAAGTAGAAAGGACGAAAGAAATAAAAAAAGAGGAATTTTATACATTAAAAAATTAAAAATTAGAAAAAACTACATTCTTTAACAAAATTATGAGGTTTTGGTTCTTCGCAATTATAAAAATAAACACATATTGTTATTATATGAAAAAGTGAAGAAACATTTTTGAAAAAATTAAGTTCGGAATATAAATAACTATAAAATTAAAAAATTGAGAAGACTCCTGGTTTTTGTATTCTTCAAAATTATATAAATAAAAAAATACTATTAGTCGCTAAAAGAATGAAAAATATTAACAAATAACTGTGTAAAAAACTGAAGATATTTTTTTTAAACGAGGGGGAAATAACTCTTTTTCAGTTAAAAAAATTAATTTCAGTAAAAAAAATAATTTTTAAACAAAATAGTTGAATTTTCAACCAAAGAGATGAATTCTCAATAAGACAGTTGACTTTTCAGCCACAAAGGATACTTTTTAACAAAACTGTTCGTAAAATTAATTTTCAACAAAAAAAGCGAATTTTCAACAAAATAGTTAAATTTTTTATGAAAAAGGATATTTTTTAATAAAACTGTTCAATTTGTAACAGATTAAAAAAAAAACGGAATAAATAAATTTTCAGTTATAAAAAATAAATTAAGAAAAAAATTTGCTAGGAAAAAAGAATTGCCAACAAAAAACTAAATGTTCAAATAAAAAATATGAATTTACAATCAAAAATGGAATGTTTGAATTTTCTTTTCATAACATTAATTAAAAAAATTAATAGTTTTTCACTCGAAAATTAAATTTTAACATAAAAAATAAAATTTCGATAGAATAGTCAAATTTATAACCAAATAGATGACTTTTCAAATAAAATAAAGAACTTCCATGAAAAAAAGTATTTTCAACCAAATTCTTGAATTTTCTACGAAGTAGATTATTTTTTAACCAGATAGTTGAATTTTTAACCAAAAACATGAATTTTTAATCAAGAAGATTAATTTCTTAATGAAAAATACGATTTTTTAAATAAAATAAATGAATTTTCAACTAAAAAAGATAGATTCGAACAAAGTTGTTGAATATTCAACTACAAAGATAAATTTCCAATTCAATTCCAATTCAATTGAAATTTTTTTAATTAAAAGCCGTTAAACTGCAAAAATTTTAATTTCAAGCAATTTTTAACTAGAAAGATTAATCTATAAATTAAAATTTGTTTTGAAATCTTTTTAAATATTCTTTTAAAAATTTGTTTTAAAAAATCATTAAAAAAATTTTTAGGAATCTAATAATAATTTTATTATCTTGGAAATCGAATTTTTCCTACAATTTTTTGAAAATCCTACCAAAGTTAAGAAAAAATTAGCTTGAAGTCAATTAGATTTTTGTTTGAAAAATTTGAAAATCTTATTAAATATTCTTTTTAAATTAATTTTTCAACAAAATATTATTAGTTTTTCTAGGAATTTGATTGCACATTTTTATTTGGTCAATTTGAAACCCTTTAAAAATGCTTAAAAAGTTTATAAATTTTATGTTCAAGATCTTCAAAAACCTAAATTGTTTTTAAATGTTTTGAAATCTTTTCACGTTTTCAATTATTTTGGAATCTTTTCAAAAATTCTGTATATATTTTAAACTTACTCGATTATTTTCCAAATTAATAATTGTTCAATTGTCATTTACTAATCAAAAATTTTAAACAAATTTTTTTAAATATATCCTCTAAAATTAATTTTCCGAAATAAAAAATCATTTTGAATTTTCCCAACAAACTTGATCATTTTTTTATTTTCTTAAAACCTTTATAGATCCTTAAAAAGCTTCAAAATTTCATTTCGAAATCTTCAAAAATCTGAATTCAGTTTTTGCTGCAAAATTTTAAATTTTAACATTAAAACATTTCACACTTCAGAAGATTTAATAAATAGAAATCCACACTATCATTTTCAATGCTATGAATTGAAGAGTGAATCAAAAAAAATTTTAATTTTTAAAATTATATCATTTTTAACAATTTTAAGCTGAGAACATTAATTTATAGATTGGCTTCCGTTTTCGGTACCGATCGTGAGAGAACTCTTTTGTGTCAAGTGTTGCGTTTTTTGGCTTTGGTGAAGGGAATCAGCGTGTGTGGGTGCAGAAAGGGCAGTGAGTGCGGAGAGCAGGGGTAAAGGAAGAAGGGTGAGTGAAGGCAAGTGTGCAAAGGGTGGAAATAAGTTGTGAGAAAGGAAAGTTGAAACGTGCAAATTTTGTTTTGAGGTTAGGTATAGAAGGTGGTTGTCGGGAAGGGGGGCAAGAGGTAGGCAGGTGAAGAGAGGGTAGCGTCGTGGAACAGTGGGTAAGGTTGGATACTGGGATGCCGACGGTAAGAAGCCCGCAAACGGGCGCCAGAGGGCAGGGAGAGAAAGAAGCAAGAGCGGACGAGGTTTTGAGCGCGGTTAGTGGGGAGAAGGGAGAATATGACAGTAGCGATGACGAGACGTTCGAGACACCGACCAGGGAGAGAAGGGGTTCGGCACGAGCCAGAAACGCGGGAGACCATCAAACCTACAGCGCCTCAACAGGCTAGGTAGAGCGGGCTCGAATAGGAGTCTGGATGAATGGCACAAAAAGGGGAACGTGACTAGCAGTGAAGGGGAAGATAAAAGGAAGAGAGAGGAAGGGGAAGATGATCCGGAAAGGGACAAGGATAACAAGAAAATGAAAAGTAAACGAAAAACACCAGACAGAGATTGGGGGGATGGGGGGATGTTTGAGAAGCTAGCGGCCCTCATAAAAGGGTTTAGAGAGGAAACAAGGAAGAGTCTGGAAGATATGAATAGGCAGGGGAAAGAAGTTAGGGGGGAAGTGAGAAAAGTAAGAGAAAAGTGGGAAGCGTGGGATAAACTCTGGAAAGAGGAGAAAGACAAGGTATGGGGTAAACTAGAGGCCATAGAGAATAGACAGAGAGAGATTGACGAACAGACAAATAGGGAGATAAAACAACTGGAAGAACGGGTAAGCAAATTAGAAGTTAGGAATGAGCATATGGGGAAGGGAACAGAAAGTGCGGAAAAAGTAGAAGGGAGTGATAACGTGCAAAATGACAATGAAAGAATGAAGAAGAGACTGAGTGAGATCGAAAGAAGATTGGAAGGGGAAGAAAGGGCGAAGAGAAAAAATAACATAGTAGTCAAGGGATTGAAAATAGAGAGTGAAACAGGGGAAATTGAAATCAAAAATCTGCTGAGAGATATTGGAATTCGGGTAAGGGTAGAAGGAGTTAAGAGATTAGGAATGACGAAGGAAGGAAAAGAAGGAATGTTTGTAGTAAAAGTAGGGAGTGAGGAGGAGAAAAAGAAAATTATGGAGAACAAAAAATTATTGAAAGGAAGAAGGGAGAGAATTGAAGAGGATTTGACTTGGAGGGAGAGGAAAAGGAGATGGCAAATAGAACAGAGAGCATGGATAGAGAGGAAAAAGGGATGCATGGTATGGATAGGGCGAGACAGACTATGGATAAATGGGGAGGAGTGGGTCTGGGACGAGGAAGTAGAAGAAATAAGGAAAAAGGGAAAAAGGATTGAGAAAGATAGAAGAAAGGAAGATTCAAAAGAGGCTAGAGAGCAAACAGGGGGGTTTCCAAAAAGCAAGGCGGAAGAAAAGTAAGGAGGATAGAGGAGGGAAGGGAGGAGAAAAAAGTGAAAATAGCTTTCTGGAATGTGTCAGGCTTGAAGAACAAGAATGAAGGTTTCTGGCGGGAGTTAGAAAAGTGGGACGTGATTATGATGAGTGAAACCTGGGCGGATGAGAAGGATTGGAAGGGGATGAAAAGGTTGTTACCTAAAGGGTATGTGTGGACAATGCAAGAGGCAAGGAAGGAACACGTTAAAGGTAGAGGAATGGGCGGCATGGTATCAGGGGTGAGAAAAGAATGGGCAGTAAAAGGTAAAACAGAGCAGGACAGAGAAGAAAAGGAGGGAACAATGGTAAGAAGGATTATAATAGGGAAAGTCAAAATAGCGGTGGTTTGTGTATATAGAAGAAGAGGGGAAGAGGAAGGTTGGAGAGTAATAAGGAGGTGGATGGAGGAAAAGAAGGAAGAATTGGTTTTGATAGGAGGTGACTTAAATGCCTGGACTGGCGAGCAAGGGGGAGGGATTTGGGATGAAGAAAAGGAGGCATATATGAGGAGCTCCAAACATAGGGAGATAGACCGGGAGGGGAGGAAGTTACTAGACATAATAGGAGAAACCGGATGGTTTATATGTAATGGCAACATGAAAGGAGATGAGAAAGGAGAGATTACATTTATAGGTAAGGGAGAAACAATCATAGACTACATCTTGGCAGAAGAAAGAATGAGTAATATGATATGCAGTATGAATGTAGGGAATGAGATAGGGTCAGAACACTTCCCAGTAATAGCTACACTGAAAGGTGGCGTCCATAAGCGTGGCAGAGGGAGAAAGGAAAGAGGGGGGGAAAGGGACACGAAAATGGGAGTCTGGGGGGTAGATAAATTAAAAGTGTTTGAACAGAAGATGGAAAAGGAGAATATTAGATATGAAAAGGAGGAGGGGGTAGACTCGTTAATTAAAAGGTTGAAAGGGTCGATTGAGAAGGTGAAGAATGAGATAGGTACAAAAGAAGGAAGAGAAGAGGGAAAGAGAGGATGGTGGGACGAGGAATGCAGGGAGAGTAAGGAGAGAATGAAAGAGTCTGTAAAAAAGTGGAGGAAAGGAGAAATAGAGAAGGCGGAGTACAACAGGAGAAAAAGAGAACATGAGAAGATGCTGGAAGGGAAAAAGCAAAGGGGAAAGGAGAAATACAAGGAAGAAGTAGAAAAAGCAATCAAAGAAGGTAGGGTCTGGGATGTGATAAACAGGGAAAGAGGAGGAAGGAAGGGCGTGAATGAAGAAATAGAAATGGAGGAATGGACGGATTATTTTAAGGGTCTGTTAGGGGGAGAACAAAATAAGATCAAAGGGGAAAATAGAAAGACAGTCCAGGGAGAAACGGAGGAAGCGAACGAAATAACAAGAGAAGAAGTAAATGAGGCGATAGATAGACTGAAAAGAAACAAGGCCACAGGAGAGGATGGTATGGAGAACGAAGCGATAAAGTATGGAGGAGAAGGGATTAGGGAAGTGATGTGGAGGATATGCAACAAGGTCTGGAAAGGAGAAGGGTGGCCGGAGGAGTGGATGACAGGGCTGGTAGTACCGCTTGTTAAGAAAGGGGATGGTAAGAAGGTAGAAGAGTACAGAGGGATCACTCTCATGCAAGGGGGCTATAAAATATACACAGAAATTCTAAGAAAAAGGTTAGAGAATCAGATAGAAGAGAAGCAAAGTATCCCACACAACCAGACGGGATTTAGAAAAGGGATGGGGACAATAGACAACATTTACGTACTCAACTACTTGGTTAACAGAAACTTAGGGAGAAAAAGAGGGAAATTAGTCGCTTTGTTTGTAGATTTCAAAGCAGCTTTTGACTCAGTGAATAGAAAAGTGCTATGGCAGGCAATGAAAGAGAGGGGAATAGAAGAAGGGCTGGTGGAGAGGATAAAGGAAATTTTTACTGAAACCAGGATTAGGGTGAAGATACGCGGGGAAAAAGGGGAGGTTTTCTGGACAGGAAGAGGTCTAAGGCAAGGGTGCCCGTTGAGTCCACTACTTTTTAATTTGCTGCTGGCAGACCTAGAGGAGAAGCTAAAGGAGAAAGGGAAAGGGGGGACGATCCTGGGTAATAGCAAACTATACTCCCTAGCATACGCGGACGACGTAGTTCTAATAGCAGACGATGAGAAGGGGATGAACCTAATGATAAGAATTTTCGAAGAATACGTGGGAACAAAAGAACTGACGGTGAACGTAGGGAAGACCAAGGTGATGTGCTTCAGAAATAAAAAGACCAAAATAGGTTACGTTTGGAAGATGAACGGACAAACAGTGGAAATTGTGGAGGAGTTCTGTTACCTAGGTTTTTGGTTTGAGTCAGGAGGGGGAAACGATTTGCAGGTGAGGAAAAGAATCGAAAGTGCGAGTAAAGTAATGGGCCAAGCATGGGGTATAGGAAAGAGAAGGTTCAAGGACGATTGGAGAATGAGGGTTTGGTTGTTTGATGCGATGGTTTGGGCGGTGTTGTGTTATGGAGTGGAGGTTTGGGGATGGAAGGAACATAGGAAAGTGGAAAGCATACATGAGAGATTTCTGAGATGGGTAATGGGGGTCAGTTGGAGTTGTCCAGGATACATGATAAGGGAAGAACTAGGAAGGGAAAAAATGGTAACTAGACAAATTAAGAGAGCCTGGAGGTTTGAAGAGAAGCTGAAAAGGGGAGAGGGGAGCAGAATAGCACAAGTATGCTTGGACGAAGTTCGGAACAAGGAGACGAGAGGCAATTTGGGAAATTCAAAATGGGAGGAAGAAAGGAAAAAAATGAGGAGTGTTTGTGATATACAGGAAGGGGTTGTGGATTGGCAGAACATTGAATTAGAGCTATTAGTAAGACAAGGAGAAGAGAGATGGAGAAAGATTATGGATTCGAAGTACAATAGATGGTATATGATGGTCAAAGGGGTGACGGAACCAGAATATTTGCAAAAGATGAAAAAGGAAGAGAAATGGAATAGGGTGGTACGGTTTAGAATGGGAGAAGGAGTGAGAGCTTGTAGATATTGGATGGATGAAGAGGACAATCTGTGCAGAGTATGTGGGTACGAAGTGGAGTCATGGGCACATGTGTTAAAGAGGTGTACAGGAGAGGAAGATGGACAGTTGAGTGTGGATGAATGTGTGAGATGGATCTTGGATGGTAATGGGCAGGGAGTGATGTGGATGAAAAAACTGGAAGAAATAAGAGAAAGCAAGAGATCAGGGCAGAGCCAAACGGGTAATCCTGTTTAAAGGAAGCTAACGAGAACAAATTTTTAATTTTCAAATCAGTCTAAATGAACTTGATGGTAAGAGAAAACGGAAGCCCGGGAAGATCGCTTATTGTCTGTAGTCTAAGAGTAGTAATAATATGATTGTCATTATGTAAGGCGTTGGATTAGAAAATAAGTAGCGGTTAAGGTAGACTAAGGATGAAATGTAAATATATGTACAGGGAGCGGAGGCCCTCGAACCCGTAAAAGGGAGAGTTCAAATATACATACATTAATTTATAGATTAAAATTTGTTTTGAAATCTTTTTAAATATTTTGTTTTAAAATGTCATTAAAAAACTGTTCAGGAATCTAATAATAATTCTATTATCTTGAAACTCGAATTTTTCTCACAATTTTTTGAAAATTCTACGAAAGTTAGAAAAAATTCGCTCAAAGTCATCAAGATTATTTTTTGAAAATCTAAATAAATATTCTTTTTAAATTTTTTTTCCTACGAAATATTGTCGAAAAGACGAATTTTGAACAAACTACATGAATGTTCAACAAAATTGTTGAATTTTTAGCCAAAAGGATGATTTTTTGTTCAGGAAGATTAATGTTATATTAAAAAAGACAAATTTCTGAATTATCCAATATACAGAATAAAGTTTAAACCAAACATGGATAAGTTACATTTTCAGTTGAAAAAAAATTGAAAAAAAAATGAATTTTCATTAAAATTATTTAATTTTGAACTCAAAAAGACGAATTATCTACAAAGTGTGAATTTTCAACCAAAAATATTATTTTTCAACCAAAAAGTTTAATTTTGAACCAGAAAGTTTAATTTTCAACCAAATAGTTTAATTTTTTACAAGATGATTGAATTTTTAAACCAAAAAGATGAATTTTTTACAAAACTCTTGATTTTTTAACATAAAAGTTCATTTAAAAGCTTTTTCAACTAAAAAAGATTAATTTTAAACGAAGCATTTATTTATTGATATTTTAATTTAAAAATTGCATTTTTAACTAAGAAGGATAAATTTTCAACCAAGAAGATTAAATTTCTGCCAAGATAAACAAATTTTTAACAAAATACATGAATTTTCAACCAAAAAGTTGTACTTTGAACTAAAGAAGATAAATTTTTGAACAAATAGTGTAATATTCAACCAAAATAGGAATAGTTTATTAATCAGTTAGAAAAATTTATTTTAAACCAAACATAAAACGAATTTTTTATAAAAATAGTTAAATTTTCAACCAAAGAGATGAACTTTCAACTAAAAAAATTAATTTTCAACAAAGTAGTTGAATTCTTGATGAAAAAATGTGTCTTTTTAACAATATAGTTGCATTTTCAACAAAATTATTAAAATTTCAACCAAGTAATAAAATTTCTAACCCAACAAGATGAATTCCGAACCGAAAATATAATAGTAGCCTTTTCAATGCAAACAAAATTTTAGCAAAAAAAAATATAGTTGGATTTTCTTATTCAGTTTAAGTTATAAATTTGATCTAAGTTTGTAACGTTATTTCTAGTTATACCCCCCCACCCTTGTTAACAACCTTACTTTTTAGCCCCTCCTGCCTCAAACTGGTAACGTAGTTTAAAGAAAGTACCGTCAAGCCACTTTTTCTTTTAGGACAACACAACTTTTTCGAATTCTAACCCACGCACCTTCACTGTCCCGAGATCCACACATTCTTCGTCAAAGGGGGCCATTCTTAAACAGTTAAGTGGCGCTTCAAAATTCGACGGTGACGTGTGGCATGAATTTTTTAAAAATTATACAGGTGAAAAGTGGGAACTGGGAAAGTAAAATAATCATCCCTCTGCAACAAAGTTTCCGAAGTTAGACCTCAAGAGGGTCGAAAGTTGAAAATTAGATCAGAAGCGGTGAATGGTTTCAAAGCCCATCATAAATGTACAATGTCTCAAGAACTATAAATGATGATAATTCGATTCCAGTTCTCTGAACTCTCTTGCCCCGAGTATGTGTCCTTCACATTAGACTACATAACTACTTCAAACACCATAATTTCTATTTTATTCATGTCATTTTTAAGACCATGTTTTTCATCCTAGTATTCCGTCTGCTCAACATTCTCTGCAAGCCTTTGGTTGACTGCCACGACAACCTTCTGCAAACGCTAACCCACGTACCTTCACTGCCCCGAGATCCACACATTCTTCGTCTAAGGGGGCCATTCTTACACAGATAAGTGACGTTTCAGAAATCAAAGGTGACGTGTGGCATGATTTTTTTAAAAATTATACAGATGAAAAGTGGGAAAGTAAAATAATAATCTCCCTGCAACAAAGTTTCCGAAGCTAGACCGCAAGAGGGTCGAAAGTTGAAAATTAGATAGCGGTCAATGGTTTTAAAGGCCATCATAAATGTACAATGTCTCAAGAACTATAAATGGTGATAATTCGATTCCAGTTCTCTGAACTCTCTTACCCCGAGTACATGTCATGCACATTAGTACAATGAACCCTGGAGTCATAAAATATTGAGAAGCACCATTAGTGGTCTTTCCATCGTGGAAGTTATAAGTAGCCCCATAGCTTTTCCCGCAATTCGATCATGTCTTATGCACGATACGTTTGCTATAAATCCAGAGGGTGAAACTCACACAATCAGAGAATTAAGCCCGATAAAGTGCCATCGACCGCGTCTTCTCGGAAAGTACCGGGGTTCCAGGCGTTGTCTAAAGTCACGCTTATAGCCAACCTATTCATCTATTCCCTCTGCCTTATCGACTGATATACGTATGGAACTTTATGGCATATAATATGCCTATGAAAACAAGGGTCATTAGTACTTCTGAAGAAGTATGCCCATTTCAATTTCCCCGTCATTATCTTTGGGCTGTCATGCCATTATTACCATAATTGCTACTTCATTTTTAACGTCTTGTGTGCTACGCGAAAGAGGGTCGTCATGCATACTTTTTTGTTAGCCTCGAGGAATTAGATAACGCCTTGGGTTGGCACAACAAAACAATTTGGAGGCTTTAGAAGCGGCAAAATATTTTTCTTGTTTGAATCGGAACATTATAAAAAAAGATGCACTTTTAAGCTAATGGTTTACTTTTATACCAAAAAAAAAATCAAGAGAATTCCAAAGAATTGAAAAGAAACAATAATATCGGTTGGTGGTTACTAAAACCAAACTCCGTTCTTAGACTGTTGTCGATAAAATCCAAGTGATAAATTTTTTGGTCTTTATAGTCTTATAAAAAACAGCACATTGTAATTCTGGTGTCAAAATTTTAACAAGATCTACGTTTCGGCTCGGCTTTGAGCCATTCTCAATAAGATCTAAACAAAATAATTTTGTTTTAAATTTTAAATAAAATGAACAAAAGTTTTTCAAGTCGAAACAACGAATTGAATAAAAAACATTAATAAAAAAGTGACATCACGTCAATAATTTCGTAGTCAATTAATAAACAAATCAGTTTAAAATCAAAAGATCTTTAATTCTCTGTGCGAGATATTAAAGATCCCCAACATATGTATTACATTTTTAGCAATAAGTCAGAGGCAACATTTAACGACGATGACATGAACATTCTCTGGAAGCCTTTGGTTGACTGCCCCGACAACCTTCTTCAAACGCTAACCCACGTACCTTCACTGTCCCGTCAAATTTTTGATAATTGAAATATTTTATGCCAAAATTTTCCGTCAAATTTTGTTTATAATTGAAATATTTCATGTCATGGTCGTTAAATGTTGCGTTTGACTTATTGCTAAAAATATAGTACATATGTTGGGGATCTGTAATATCTCGCACAGAGAATTAAAGATCTTTTGATTTTAAACTGATTTGTTTATAAATTGACTACGAAATTATTGACGTGATGTCAGTTTTTTATTAATGTTTTTCCGACAATTTTTATCGACTTCAGGTAATTGTTTTTAGTTTTTACCGTATATATTTATTCAATTCGTTGTTTCGAATATGGTTTCGAATTCAGGGTAAATTTCAAAAAATAAGTTCGAATCTTTACAACCCTACTACTTTGTAGCAAAAAAAGAATTCAAGTGAATTGGAATTTGAGGGAAATGAAAAGAATTTGATGAAATTCATAAAAAATCAAACTGAATTCAAAAAGTAGTCAAGTGAAATGAAAAAAATTTATTTATTATTTTTTTATTATCCATCATTTATTATTATCATTATTTTCAACAATTCATTTAATTGAGTAAGTTTGAAATGAGTTTAGAAAAATTAAAGAGAATTCGAAAGAATTTGATGAAATTCCTAAGAATTTAGTATGAATTTTAAGGACTTCAAGATGAATTAAACAAAAACTTTTTGAAAACTAATTGAATTGAGTAGAATTGACTGAATTTAGAAAAATTCAGAAAAATTTAGGAAAAATTAATAAGAATTCAGGGCGAATTCTAAGTGAATTGAAAAAAATTGGAAACCCTACGAAATCCCTTAATTTTTGTAAATAAATATTTTGAAATCCATTAAAATATTAAAATCCCTTAAAATTATTAAAACCCTTGGAATTCCCTTGAAATTTTTTAAATCTCTTGAAAATGCCTTGGAATCTTTTAAAATACCCTAAAATATTTAAAATTCTTTAAAATCTTGAGATTTTCTTAAAGATCTTGAAAATTCTAAGGAATTTGAAAAAATTCTTTAAAATATTTTAAATCCCTCGATTATTGTGTTAATTGATCCTGAGGATCAATTAAGTAAAAATTTTGTAAACTTCGAAAAAATCACTGAATTAAGTAGAAGTGAGTAAATTTAGAAGAATTCAAGTGAATTATAAAATTCAAAACAATTCCAAAGAATTTAAAAAAATTCAGGATAAATTAACAAGAATTCAGGGTGAATTCCAACAAAAATTTCGTCTTTTGGACTCTGACTAACATGAGCAAACTTTCTTGGTAGAAAGTTCAATTATTTTATTGAAAATTCAACTATTTTATTGAAAATTAACTTTTTCGTTGAAAATCAACTTCTTGTTTATAAATTGAACTGTTTTGTAGAAAATTCGTCCTTTGGGGCTCTGAAATTTGAAAAATTGATAGAAAATTAATGTAATTTATTGAAAATCTGGATAAACTTCTGATTAGGTCACTCAAGAACATATACTTTATACTTGGCCTAGAGGTACCTTTCAGACCCTTGTTAAACGCACTAAAAGGATTTTTCGCGCAGATCAATATAAATTAAGTTATTAATAATTTTGACATTTTTAAAAACTGTTTTGTAGAAAATTCGTCCTTTGGGGCTCTGAAATTTGAGAAATTGATAGAAAATTAATGTAATTTATTGAAAATGTGGATAAACTTCTGATTAGGTCACTCAAGAACATATACTTTATACTTGGCCTAGAGGTACCTTTCAGACCCTTGTTAAACGCACTAAAATTATTTTTCGCGCAGATTAATATAAATTAAGTTATTAATAATTTTGACATTTTTAAAAATTAGTTTTTTTCAAAATCTCGAGAAATGTTGATTCCGCGGGAAAACCCTGTTTACAAAAGTTGTAGATCTTGTCGAAACATATTTTTTATATTCATACTTTTTTATAAAATTAATATTTTTCGAGAAAAATGTCAAAAATGAATTTTCAGATTTTTTGTTGGAAAAGGGAGCGCTGGAAAAAGGGGTCGGCCGTTGGGAAAGTTGGGTTAGGCGTGATTGGATGGAGAGAGTGTGGTTGACATTCACTCACGCCGAACCCAACTTTCCCAACGACCAAAAAAAACTTGTGTCCTAATCTTGGGCATTGAAATCCCTTCAAATTAATTAAATTAACCAAAAATCCCTTGGAATCTTTTAAAATTCCCTAAAATATTTAAAATTAAAAAATCTTGAATATACCTCAGAAGTTTTAAAAATATCCTAAAATCTTACAATCCCTTCAAATTATTGGAACCTATTGAAAATTTCTCGGAATCTTTGGAAATACCCTGAACTATTTAAAAAGAAAATCTTTTTTTTTTTGTTAGAAATTCGTCTCTTTGGTTGAAATTGTAAATATTTTTATTTGTTGAAAATTCATGTCTTTTGCTGAAAATTTGTCTTTTTTGTCAGAGAACTAATCTTGTTGCTTAAAAATTCATCTCTGTGTTTGAAAATTCATTACCATGGTTAAAAAATCAAACTATTTTTTTTGAAAATTCGTTTTTGTTCGATTGAGAATTATTTTGTTCAACTGAAAAATCGACGGTTTTATTTTTGGTTGAAAGTTGATCTTTTTGAGTTAAAAATTTAACTGTTTAGTTAAAACATCATGTGTAATATTGAAAAGTAATTTTTTTATGAAAATTCATCCATTTAATTTAAAATTCATCTCATTTTTTGAAAATTCGTTTTTTTTGTTTTGTTAAAAGTTATTTTTTTAACCGAAAATTCAACTCTTTAATTTTTGGTTGAAAATTAATCTTTTTATTTCTTCATCTTTTTGTTATTCCATGTTTGGTTGGAAATTTATCTTCTTGAGTTTAAACTTGAATTATTTGGTTAAAAATTCCTCTATTTTGTTGAAAATTAAACGTTTTTGGTATAAAATTAATATTATTGGTTAAAAATTCATTTCTTTGGTTGAAAATTCCTTCGAAGTTTAAATATTTGTTTGATAATTTTGAAAATTTTATTAGAAATTAATCTATTTTGGTAGAAAATTAATCTTCTTGGTTGAAAATGTATCCTTCTGGTTAAGAATTTATCTCTTTGATTGAAATCAACGGAATTGAAAACAACATTAAAAATTAAAAAATTTTAATTTTGGACAAACGACACAAACTGTGGAAAAAATGAATTAACAAATGTCGCTCATCCAAAAAAAGAGCCAAAAAGTCAATTACAATTTTTTGATATGACGCGTAGTTTTTGTTTCAATCGTAAAAAATAACATTAAAAATAAAAAAATAATTTTTTTTTTGGAAAACGGCAAAAGGTACGAAAAAAATAATAAACGAGAGTTGTTGACCCAAAATGGATATAAAAATAATTTTATTAAAGTAATTTTATAATAACTCCAACAAATTTTTATTTTGCCTGAGTGATCAATTTTAAACTAAAATTATGAATCTTGAACTCAAATAGTTTAATTTTCAAAAAGTACAAGTTTTTAATAAAATACATGATTGTTCACCTAAAAAGATCAATTTTCAATAAAAAAAAAAGAATAGTTAAATTTGAAACAAAAATGATTACTTCTCAACTAAAATTATGAATATTCAGCTGGAATAGTTAATAGTTCCATTTTTAACTAATAACATTAATTTTCTACCAAAAAAGAGGAATTGAAACAAAAAAAAGATAGAAATTTTAACTGGAAAAAATAAATTTTTAATCAAAAATTAATAATTTTTCACAAAATAGTTATATTTTCTACCAGAGTTGAATTTCAACTAAAAACATTAATTTTCTACTGAAAAAAAGAATTTTCAACAGAATACATGAATTTGCAATAAAAAAAAAAGTTTTGAACTAAAATTATGAATCTTCAACTGAAATAGTTGAATTTTCAACGGAGAAGTTTAATTTTCTTCAAAAAAATACATCTATTCCGAAAAGTTGAATTTTTAATAAAAAATATTTATTTTTAAGAAAAAATGGAACAGTTAAATTCTAAACCAAATCGATCAATCTTAAACTAAAATGTCGAATCTTTAACTGGAATAGTTGAATTTCTAACCGAAAAGATGATTTTTCAGCCTAAAATATTAATTTTCTACCAAAAAACAAGAATTAAAAAAAAAATGTTAAATTTTCAAACAAAGTGGTAAAATTTTAAATTAAATGATGAATCTTTAACTGGATTAGTTGAATAATAAAGCAAAAAGATTAATTATAAGCCAAAATTAAGAATTTTTAACCGGAAAAGTTGGATTTTCAACCAATAAAATTAGTTTTCTACCAAATACGACGAATGTTCAACAAAATAAATGAATTTAAAAAAAAATTGTTACAATTTCAACCAAAGAGACGAATTTCTAGCAAAAAAAAAAAGATTTTATTTGGAAATATTTCAGTGTATTGTCAAAGATTCCGAGAAATTTTTAATAGGTTCCAATAATTTGAAGGGATGGTAAGATTTTAGGATATTTTTAAAACTCTGAGGTATTTTCAAGAGTTTTTAATTTTAAATATTTCAGGAAATTTAAAAAGATTCCTAGGGATTTTTGATTAATTTCATTAATTTGAAGGGACTTCAATGCCCAAAATTAGGACGCGAGGTTTCTTTTTGGCCCTTTGAAAAGGGGGTCGACGTGAGTGAATGTGAACCACACTCTCTCCACCCACTCACGCCTGACCCTACTTTTCCAACGGCCGGACCCCTTTTTCCAGCGCACCCTTTTCCAAAAAAATCTGAAAATTCATTTTTGACATTTTTCTCGAAAAATATTAATTTTATAAAAAAGTATGAATATAAAAAATATGTTTCGATAAGATCTAAAACTTTTGTAAACAGAGTTTTTCCCCTGGAATCAACATTTTTCGAGATTTTGAAAACAACTAAGTTTTAAAAATGTCAAAATCCTGAATTTTTTTAATTCTTTGGAATTGTTTTGAATTTTTGAATTCACTTGAATTCTTCTAAATGTACTCACTTCTACTTAACTCAGTGATTTTTTCGAAGTTTAAACAAATTTTATTTAATTGATCCCCAGGATTAATTAACACAATGATCGAAGGATTTAAAATATTAAAATTTTTTTTCAAATTCCTTGGAATTTTCAAGATTTTAAAGGATTTTAAATATTTTAGGCTATTTTAAAAGATTACAAAGAAATTTTTAATGATTTTCAGTAATTTAATGGGATTTCAAAGGATTTGAAATATTTTAGGGTATTTTAAAAGATTCCAAGACATTTTCAAAAGATTTAAACAATTTCAAGGGATTTCCAAGGGTTTTAATAATTTTCAGGGATTTTAATATTTTAATTGATTTCAAAATATTTATTTACAAAAATTGAGGGACTTCGTAGGGTTTCAAATATTTTTTCCAATTCACTTGGAATTCGCCCTAAATTCTTATTAATTTTTCCTAAATTTTTCTGTATTTTTCTAAATTCACTCAATTCTACTCAATTCGATGAATTTTCAAAAAGTTTTTTTTAAATTCATTTTGAAGTCCTTGAAATTCATACTAAATTCTTAGGCATTTCATCAAATTCTTTCGAATTCTCTTTAATTTTTCTAAACTCATTTCAAACTTACTCAAATAAATGAATCGTTGAAAATAATGATAATAATAAATGATAAATAATAAAAATAATAATAAATATATTTTTTAATTTGTTTTCAATTCACTTGACTACTTTTTAAATTCAGCTTGATTTTTTATGAATTTCATCGAATTCTTTTCATTTCCCTTAAATTCCAATTTATTTGAATTCTTTTTTTGCTACAAAATAGTAGGATTTTAAAAATATGAACTTATTTTTTGGAATTAACCCGGAATTATTTTCAATTCTTTGGAGTTCCCTTGAATTTTTTTTAATTAAATTTTTCTTAAATTTCAATTTTTTTTAATCCTACATTATTTTAATCTCACCTTGAATTCTTAGGCATTTCATCAAATTCTTTTGAATTTCCTTGAATTTTTCTAGGCTCGTTTCAAACTTACTGAAATCAATTAAGTTTTTAATACTTTTAAATCGTTTTCAATTCACTTGATTCTTTTTGAATTCAACTTGAATGTTTATGAACTTCTTCGAATTCTTCTCGTTTATCTTAATTCCCCTGAATGCATTTTAATATTACTTATTTTTAATATTAATATATTTAATATTTAAACCTTGTTTAAAAAATCGTCCTTTTGGCTTTAAAATTCAACAATTTGGTTCACATTTTTTTCATTCACGACTAAAAAAACTTTCATGGTTGAAAAATCAACCATCTGCTTGAAAATTTAGTTATTCGGATAAAATAACCTATTTCAATCAAAAATAATATATTTCGGTTAAAAAACTATTTGGTTGAAAATTCACTTATTGGTTATAAATTCGACTTTTTTCTGGAAAAATCAGTTGTTTTGTAGAAAGTTCGTCTTTTCAGCTTGAAAATTAGGCAGATTGCTCGAAGGCCTTCTTAGACCGTCGTTGAATGCACTAAAAGGATTTTATGCGCAGATCAATATAAATTAAATTATTAATAATTTTCACTTTTTTTCAAAATTAGTTTTTTTTTTCTTCAAAATATCGAAAAATGTTGATTTTAGAAAAAAACGTTGTTCACAAAAGTTGTAGATCTCATCGAAACGCATATTTTTTATACCTATACTTTCTTTCTAAAATCAACATTTTTCGAGAAAAATTACAGAAATTAATTTTCAGATTTTTCGTTGGAAAAGGGAGCGCTGGAAAAGGGGTCGGCCGTTGGAAAAGTTGGGTTAGGCGTGAGAGGGTGGAGAAGGTGTGGTTCACATCCACTCATGCCGACCCCATTTCCCAACGGCAAAAAAAAACCACGCGTCCTAATCATGGGAATTTTAAATGGCCCACGCCCCCTCCCTCCACTCATGCCGACCTTTTTCCAACAAAAAATCTAAAAATTAATTTTGTTCATTTTTCTCGAAAAATATAGATTTTTGGAAAAAACTTTGTGCATAAAAGTTGTATATCTCGTAGAAAGACATACTTTTTATATTCATACTTTTCTTCTGAAATTAATATTTTCCAAGAAAAATGACAAAAATGAATTTTCAGATTTTTTGTTGGAATAGTGGTCGGCATGAGTTGAGGGAGGGGGTGTGGGCCATTTAAAATGCCCATGATCAGGACACATGGTTTTTTTTGGTCGTTGAAAAGAGGGGTTCGGCGTGAGTGGATGTGAACCACCCCCTCTGCACCCACTCACGCCTAACCCAACTTTCCCAACGGCCGACCCCTTTTCCAGCGCTCCCTTTTCCAACAAAAAATCTGAAAATTCATTTCTGTCATTTTTCTCGAAAAATATCAATTTAAGAAGAAAAGTATGAATAAAAAAAAATGTGTGTCGCCAAGATCTATAACTTTCCTGAAAAACGTTTTTCTGCCAAATCCAAATTTTCCGAAATGTTGGAAAAAAACTAATTTAAGAAAGAGTCAAAATTATTAATAGCTTAATTTATATTGATCTGCGTAAAAATCCTTTTAGTGCGATTAACAAGGGTTTGAAAGGAACCCCTAGGCCAAGTATCAAGTCAATATTCTTGGGTTATGTTTTTGGAAGTTAATCCGAATTTTTGATAAAATACGTGAATTTTCTAGCAATTTGTCAAAATTCAGAATCCAAAAGACGAATTTTCGACGAAAAAATTGAATTTATAACCAAGAAGTTAATTAGCAACTAAAAGGTTAATTTTCAATGAAATATTTGAATTTTTAATAAATTACTTGAATTTTCAACCAAAAAAATTTCTTCATGTCAGTCAAGATGGAAAAAAAATGTCAAACAAATCATTTTCAAGCAAGAAAACGAATTCCCTGCAAAATTTTTGAATTTTCAACACAAAAATATAAATTTTACATCAAGTTAGTTAATTCTTAACCAAATGGTTAAATTTTTAAAGAAATAGTCGAAAAGACGAATTTTCTACAAAACAGCTGATTTTTCTGCAAAGCAGTTGAATTTTGAAGCAAAAAATACAAATTTCAAAAAAAAATAAAAAATAAATTTTTAATCCAAAAGTATGCATTTTCGATAAAACAATTGAATTTTTATCCCGAAATTATGAATTCTCAACAGGAAAGATAGTTTTGTACCATATAGTTAAATTTTCTACCAAACTGTCAAATTTTCAAACCAAAAACAATTTGTTACGCGGAAAAATGAATTTTCAACAGAAAAGGTAATTTTCAGCCAAATCGCTGAATTTTCTACAAAAATGTTGAATTTTCAACCAAATAGTTGAATTTTCAAGCTGAAGAGACGAATTTTTTACAAATAGATAAATTTTCAACAAAAATTTAATTTTCAACCAAATAGTTAAATTTTCAAGCAGATGGTTGATTTTTCAACCATGAAAGTTTTTTCAGTCATGAATGAAAAAAAAAAATTAAATCGAATTGTTGAATTTTAAAGCCAAAAAGGCGAATTTTCTACAAAGCCGTTGAGACAATTTTTAACCAAATAAAATAATTTTTAACGAAATAGTTTAGTTTTCAAAAAAGAAAGATTTTTGAGTCAAGAGAGAATAAAATTTTAACCATATGGCTTAATTTTCCAGCAAAAAAAAAACAAAATTTCAGCCTAAAAATTTTAATTTTTAATAGAAAATGTAATTTTCAACCAAAAAGATGATTGTCAATCATATAGTTGGATTTTCTACTAAGTTGTCGAATTGTGAGGCCGAAAAGTAAAATTTTCAAGAAAACAGATGAATTTCCAACCCAAAAATATGAATTTTCTACAAAACAGAAAATATATCTAAATATAATTTGTTTTAACAAAAAAAAAAAAAAGTAAATTTAGAATAATTCAATTGAATGAGAAAATTCATGGGAATCCCAAAAAATTTGAAAGAATTCAGGGTGAATTGAAAAAAATAATTTCAAATCTCTTCAAATCTTTGAAACCCCACTTGATGAATAACTGAAAAAATGACTAATGACTACAAAACAATTTTAAAAAATTCAAATGAATTCGAAAAAGTATTAAAAATCAAAAAATTGCATTTATTTCTGTGAAATTTGGGCGAATTTAAAGGAATTTAAGGGAAACGAGAAGAATTCGATGAAATGCATAAAAATTCAAGTCAAATTAAAAAAATCAAATAAATTAAAAAATTTGTTTAAATAAAACCTTTAAAAAAATGCATTGTCCTGAGAAAAATTGAGTGCATCTAGAAGAACTCAGAAGGATTCAAAAGAATTCAGGATAAATTAATAAAAATTAAGCGCGAATTCCAAATGAATTGCAAAAAATGTTGGAAAATCCTTTAAAATCTTTTGAAATCCCTTAAAATTTCTTAAAGCTCTAGAAAATGCCAAGGAATTTGAAAATTACCTTAAAATATTTCAAATCATTTGGTCATTTTATCAATTAATCCGCAGAAACAATTATATAAAAACTTTTAAAAAATCAGAAAAATCAACTGAATTATGTAAAATTGAGTACATTTATGAGAATTCTAATGAATTGAAAAATTCAAAGGAATTTCAAAGAATTCAGGATAAATTAATGAGAATTTAGTTTTTCTTGAATAAATTCATTAAAATCCACTAAAATGTTATTAAATCTCTTCAAATTATTAAATATAATTAAAAATTCTTTGGAATCTTTCAAGATTTTCTTAAATATTTCAAATCCTTTGAAATCCTAAAAAATACCTCATTTCTAGTGAAAAATTTTTTAATGCACTAAAATATTATAAAATCCCTGTGCAATTCTGTGATGATATTTTGGGGGTAATGAAAAATTGCCCAGGAAAAAAATAGAGAAATTTTAAAATAAAGTTTTTTGGTTAATCTGATATAATATTCTTGTTAGTAATTTATTTGCTTTGTATTTATATTTCTTTTTTGCATTAGCTTCCTTCTGAAAATTATCTTTTTAGTTGTAAATTTTATTATTTGTATGAAAATGTAACAGTTTTGTTATCTTTCTTGGATGTAAAAAATTTCGGAAAGTTTCCTACTAATTTTGTAGGTAAAATTTCCAAGTTTAAGTAGGAAAAACTATTTTCCTAAAAAAGTTGGACATTTTCCCAATACTTTGGAAAATCTTCCTTTTTGAATGGAAATATTTCGATCGGATTGGGAAATTTCACATGCATGTTTCGGAATGAAAAATTCCTATAATATTTGGGTAATTTGCCCATAAAATTTCAGAAATTTTTCCACTAATTTTTTAGGTAAAATTTCCAACTTAGGTAGGAAAAATTATTTTCCTAAAAAAGTTGGAAATTTTCCCAATACTTTGGAAAATTTTCCTTTTTGAATGGAAATATTTCGATCGGTTTGGGAAATTTTATATGCACGTTTGGAAATGGAAAATTCCTAAAATTCCCAAATAAATTAGGAAACTTTTCCAAATTTATTTTTGAGAAAATTACTTATTTTTAAAGTAGGATTCCCAAATAAATTTGGAAATTTTCCTGAATTTATTTTCGGGAAAATTTCCTATAATATTGGGCATGTTGCATTCCAATATTTTTTGGGAAAAATCCAAAACTAATTTTTTACAGTGAAGAATACAACTGTTTGTTTGAAAATTCAATAATTTTATTGAAAAGTCATCGTTTTTGGTCGAAATTTCAACTGTTTTGTTGAAAATTTTACTGACATTTTTTTTGCATGAAAATCCGACAATTTTTTTGTTGTTGAAAATTTATCTTTTTAGTTTGAAAATTCAACTATTTTCGTAGAAAATTTACGTTTTGGGTAAAATTCATTTCATAGTGTTGAAAATTCAACTAAAATCTTCTTTGGCTGAAAATTCAACTTTTTCTTTAATTTATCTTTTTAATTTAAAATCCATCTATTTTAGTATAAATTGCATCTTTCTTGAAAAAAATTCAATTTCTTGGTTAAAAATTAAACAATTTTGTAAAAAAGTCATCCTTTTTGGTTTAAAATTCAACTTTTTTGTTGACAATTCGTCTTTTTGGGTTGAAAATTCTACTGTTTTCGTAAAAAATTACTTTTTGTTTGAAATTCATATCCTAGTGTTGAAATTCTTAACAAAATACATGAATTGTTATAAAATAGTTGAATTTTTGATTAAAGGAGACAAATTTTCAACCAAATACTTGAATAAAAAAAAAAAAATAATTTTCAACCGAAAATGGATTAGTAACATTTTTAATGATAAAAAAAAATAATACCAAACATAAGTGTTTTCAACTGAAACAATGAATATTCAATTGAAATAGTTGAGTTTTCAAGCAAAAAAATTAATTTGTACTAAAAAAGATAAATTGTCAACCAACACTTAAATAATCAAATTTTAAGTTAAAGAAATCAATGTGTAATCAAACAAAGTTTTTACTGAAATGATGAATCATTAACTAGAATAATTGAATTTTGTACCAAGAAGATGAATTTCTACCAAAAGACGAATTTCCAACTAAAAAAAAAAATAAATTTTCTACCAAAAATTAAATAAAAACATTTTTAGCAAAAAAAGAATGTATAAAAAATAGATGAATTTTTAAATAAAATTATGGAACATTTAACTGGAATAATAGTTACATTTTCATTTAAAAAACAAACATTTTCAACCAAAAAACATTCAAAGAAAAAGAGTAGTTGAATTTTATGCCAAAAAGATGAATTTTCGACCATTAAAATTATTTTGTTTACAAAAAATTTCAAATTTTCCACAAGGTACATACATTTTCAAACAAATAGTTTAATTTTTAAATGCAAAATATCGATTTTCAACGAAATAGTTGAACTTTCACAAATGAAAATAAATTGATTAGAAACATTAGAATTGATTATAAACAATTTACATTTCTTTCTATCGTTCTGAATTGTTTCCAATTAATTATTTTTAGAAGGGTCGGAAGTAGTGATGTGATATTGAAAAAAATATCGATATTTCAAATATCGATATATCGGAAACTAAATATCGAAAAAATCGATATATCGGATAAAAAATATCGATATTATCGATATTTTTTATTCTTAATAAATAATTAATTATAATGAGTATAAACGCATAATTATTAAAGAAAATTTATTGAAGTAACAAAATAGTTCCATATGATTTTTGTATGTTGATTCTTCTATTCCAACCTGCAACAGAAAGTATTATTATTATTATTATACCATTAGGCCTTTTCCCTTCCGGGGTAGGCGTGACTTGTTCGGTTGGAAGGTAGTGAAATAGGTATATAGGTATGAGGTTGATCGGTATATGGGTATAGGGTGGATGGGTATGTAGGTGTTATGTATAGATGTTTTAGATTGATCTGGAGTTCTCGTGTTATTTATATAAATTACACGTTCATTCCGCAACACTGCTCCGACCCAGGTTGCTGATCAATCTCTCTAGCGATCACCCCAAGTGAGGAGCCTCACAAAATTATTATGTATGGTTCCCCACTTGGGCCCATTAGAATCCAAGGTCTTTGTTTCAGGCATCATTCACTCTATTGTCACTCTGTTTATAAACTATTTGTCGCCACATATTTCTGTCCTGGCATACTACTCTAGCTTCATTCACGTCCATGCATTTTTTCATGCAGGCTCTTGTATTTCTATGGCTTCTTATGTCTCTTCGTATTAGTGTCTCATTCACAGATTCTAACCATTCTTTCGGCGGTCTACCTCTGGGCATTTTGCCATTTACTTTACCTTTATACACTTGCTTGGTTAGTCGTTCATCTTTCATTCTTTCAAGATGTCCGAACCACCTTAGCTGATTTCTTTCCCATATGTCAACTAGTGTCTCCCCTGTACCACATTCTTTGAGGATTGTCTCGTTTCGTACTTTGTCCATCAGTGTTTTCCCGCATATTATGCGCAGAGGTTTCATGCCGATCGCGTTGATTTTACTCCTGTCTTTTTCTTGACAGGTCCATGTCTCGCTACCGTATAGTACAGTCGGTACGAAAATAGAGTTATGTATGGCCATTTTAGCTTTTTTTGATATGTTTTTATTTGTGAGCATGGATCCTGCTCTACCGATAACCTGCTTACCCTTATTTATGCGCCTATCTAATTCCCCATCTATTTTTCCGTCGCTAGTGAATAGACTACCTAGATATACGTACTTGTCAACTTGTTCTAATTTCTCATCATTTAGGACTATGTTGCATATTGTTTTCTCACTTTTTCCCTCAAATACCATGACTTTCGTTTTATTCACGTTAATTTTGAGGTCCATGTTCTTCATGCTTGTGTTAAGTTTATTCAACATTCTTTGCAAGTCTTCGACTGATTCTGCCATAACAATCTTGTCATCTGCGAAAGCCAACCCACGTACTTTGACGGTTTCGAGATCTACACCTTTTTCGTTGAAGAGGGCAGTTCTTAGACACTTATCCATGAATATGATAAATAGCCACGAGGACATAACGCATCCTTGTTTCACGCCTTGCATAATATCGAACCATTCACTCTTTTTCCCATTTACCCTTACACTCGCTTTACTACCTGTATATATTGTTTTTTATTGCTTGTAGGAGCCCTCCATTCACTCCATACTCTTTAAGGACTTCCCAAAGTTTACTTCTATTTACCGTGTCGAATGCTTTTTCTAGATCGATAAATGCACAGAAGACTTTCTTTCCTACTCTCAAACTTTTTTCTGCGACCTGTCTTAGGCTAAATATCTGATCCGTACATGATCTTCCTGGCATAAATCCACTTTGGACTTCCCATATTTTCTCTTCTGTAATTTCCATTACCCTACGGATAAGTATTTTTGAGTATATTTTACTTACGGTACTTAGTAGGCTGATACCTCTGTAATTACTGCAGTTGCTTTTATCTCCTTTTCTTTTGTATATTGGTACGATAATCGCTTTTCTCCAATCGTCTGGGACTTCTCCCGTTTCGATACATACATTTATTAATTCGCACAACCTGTGAGGTATGTACTCGCCACCGTATTTAAGCATTTCAGCGCTAATATTGTCTATACCCGCAGCCTTACCGTTTTTCAAGTTCTTAATTATATCTCTGACCTCAGTGACACAGACTTTTTCAATTGGGTTTTCTAATGCATTATCTTCTATGTCGCAGTTTTGTTGTCCGATATTTTCACCTCCCAATAGTTCTTTGAAAGACTCTTTCAAAGCGTCTACTATTCCGTCTATATCATATAGCATTTCGCCGTTTCTCATGCTAGCAAACTCTGTACTTTTACTAAGTAAGTTTTTAAAAAAACAAAAATATCTTTTTTTCTATAACTTTGTACCACAAGATTTTGTTTAAACAATAAAGAACTTACAATTAATATGAGTTGCTATTTTTTGCATAGTATTTTTTTTAACTTTTGCAACACAACCGTCGGAATTTGTTGTTTTGGTTTTAAATTCCATAGCTTTGGTTGATTTCTGCGAGTGTTGATTCGCCTAATTGAAAAAAATAAATTGGGTTTAATAGTTGTAAGATAATAAATCGAAAGAAATTGCACCCTTTTTTTTTTAAAGAAGACCCCCTCCCCGAAAAGTAATGTAGCCCAAGAACTGTATGAAAAAATAGGACAGAAAGTGAGTTTTCACGAAAATAGGGTAATAATGCAGGACAAAATTCTTTAAAATAAAATTAATGTAAATACGATATTGAAAGCAATATGAAACACTATAAATTTATAACAAAAAAACAAACTTTTAACAAAAAAGTTAAATTTTCAACCAAAAAGATGAAGTTTCTAGCAAAAAGATCAATGTTCTAGCAAAAAAACACAAACTTCAACAAAATTTTTGAATTTGAAAACCAAAAGAAAAAATTATATACAAAAAACTCGAATTTTCATCCCAAAAATATGATTTTTTAACAAAAAAGTTTATTTTTTACCAAAAAGTCAAATTCTCATAAGAATAGTTTAATTTTTAACCAAATAGTTAAGTTTAAATCAAAAATATGAATTTTTAACAAAAGACTTAATTTTCAAGAGAACCAGATTAAATTTAGAACCAAATAGATACATTTTTAATCAAAAGGATGCATTTTTTAATCGAAAAGGTTAAACCTTCAACCAAGAAGATTAATTTTCGACGGAAAAGGACAAATTTTGATCAAAATACATGAATTTCCAACTAAAAGGATCCAACAAAAAATGGAATATTTACATTGTTAGTTAAAAAAGTTGATTATCAACCAAAAAAAATGCAAATTTTTAACAAAATATATGAATTTTCAATCAGAAAAGATCAATTGTTAATAAAAAATATCAATAATTAACCAAACCTGGAATAGTTACAATATTAGTTGAAAAAAATATTTTTTGACAAAAAAAAAAGAATTCTCAACAAAATAGTTACATTTTCAAGTAAAGAGATGAATTTTCAACTAAAATGATGAATCTTTAGAAAAATCAATTTTCAGAAAAATATTTCAACCCAAAAGATGATTTTTCAACTCAGAAGATTAATTTTCTAAAATGGGAAGATTTAAAGTTTCAACCAAGATGGTATCCCGAACATGTATATAAAATTTCCCAAACCGATTGAAGTATTTCCATTCATAAAGGAAAATTTTCCAAAGTATTGGAAAAATTTCCAACTTTTTTAGGAAAATAATTTTTCCTACCCAAAGTTGGGAATTTTACCAAAAAAATTAGTGGGAAAATTTCCCAAATATTATGGGAATTTTTAATTTCCAAACTTGTATGTAAAATTTCCCAAACCGATCGAAATATTTCCATTCAAAGAGGAAAATTTTCCAAAGAATTGGGAAAATTTCCAATTTTTGTAGGAAAATAATTTTTCCTACCCAAAGTTGGAAATTTTACCTACAAAATTAGTGGGAAAATTTCCCAAATATTATAAGAATTTTTAATTCCCAAACTTGTATGTAAAATTTCCCAAACCGATCGAAATCTTTCCATTGAAAAAGGCAACTTTTCCAAAGAATTGGGAAAATTTCCAACTTTTTTAGGAAAATAATTTTTCCTACCCAAAGTTGGAAATTTTACCTGCAAAATTGGTGGGAAAATTTCCGAAATTTTTTACAGTGAGTTTTTGGACCGCACCTAATAAATATGCTGAAAATAAAAAATATAATATTAACTAACCAGGGAGTCACTCTTCAACCTTCAAATAGGAACATTATTCAAGCAGGAATGGGAATAATTTTTTCTGCTCAACACATATTACCAAAAATTGTGGTCGATTTTCCTCAAAAACAGTAGTTTGTTTAAAGTTGCTCCCTTCATGCGATTAAGTGAGCAAGTGTTTCCTGAGTCCTGAGACTTATATTATTTAGAAATATTCGTATTATACAGATTAGAAAGTATACAAAGGTAAATACCCTGGCGAAAGTATCGGATAGGAATTCCTTCCGAATCAATCCGAAATCATCCGAATCATTCCGGAATCTGTATCCGAACCAATCCGAGTTAGTTCGAACTAATCCGAAATTTTTTTTACATTTCGTTCGATCCAAATCGGTCAAAAATTAGTCCGACTCAATCCGGTTCAATCCGAATCAATCCGAACCAAATTTTTAACCCGAATGAATCCGACTCGGATTTACCAAAAACGATTTTCAATCCGAATGAATCCGAGTTCGGATTGAATCGGATTGATAATCGTCTTTGGTCAATCCGAGTTCGGATTCATTCGGATTAAAAATTTGGTTCGGATTCATTGGGATTGAACCGGATTGAGTCGGATTAATTTTTGACCGATTTGGATTGAAAGAGATTGTGAAAAAAATTTCGGATTAGTTCGAATTAACTCGGATTGGTTCGGATACAGATTCCGGAAGGATTCGGATGATTTCAGATTGGTTCGGAAGAAATTCCTATCCGATACTTTCGCCAGGGTAAAGCATGAAAAATATTCCTACTTACGTTTTCTTGTATTCAGTTTTTGTTTGGGTTTTCACTCACTATTCAACTAAAAAGCACATTCTTTCAAGTAACATAACAGTGATGGGATATCGATATCGAAATTATGACGAAATATCGATATTGACTTTGATACACTAGAGTCCCTCTGTAGCAGCTGTTTCGGGGGTAACCTTATTCAACAAAGATGCTATAGAGGGAGTCTCCGAACCGTTCTTCTCCTTCTTGCTTCTGGCTTCTTATAGCGCCGAACCGTAAACATCGCAACTCCGCTGACCTTGCAAACGCCTCCCTCTCGCCCCCATGGACCGCCTTGTCTGTTATAGAGGGAACTGCTATAGAGGGACTCTAGTGTATATCGATATATCGGACTCTGAATATCGATATTTCGATATCGATATCCCATCACTAGTCGAAAGCCAGGAAGAAAAGAAAAGAAGTGAAGCGACAATGTCGCCACGTTGACCGTGAATCCGGTCTCTATTATTGAGAACTGAGAATAAAAATAAAATAAAAGACGAAGACCAAAAATATCATCTCTGGGAAGTGTCCGATTGAAATTCAGATCGCGCTCGCGAGATTGTCGTGAGTGGCGCGTCACGAATTTAACATTTGAAATCCGCTTGTGACGCAACGACATGCCAAGTGTGAGTCTTTTCGTCTTTCGGATGACCCACGAAAGTCGAACATAT
>CAKNXH010061340.1:3115-15169 GCA_932178445.1 Andricus quercusramuli
CATTATTGAATATCACTGGCGATATAATTTGAGATAAATTAAGAGAGGAAAAGATTTTTTTCTGCTATTAAATGTCCACACTGGGAATTTGTTTATATAATTTGTTTATAAGATTATTAAAAAATATCAAATGTCAAATTTTTATGATCGGGTATTATTTCTTCTATGAAAGCAAGTAATTCTAACACAAAAATTTACTTTGCGAACGAAGAATCCATAATGTAGGCTTTTTGTTAAGTTAATTTGTTTATAACAATTAACTTGACAATTTGATTTTTTGTTGCTTTCAACTACCACCGTGTATTAGGTCTAGCAATGCTAATCACAGAAAAAAAAATTTTCACGGAGATAAAAAAAAACGAAAAAATCGACTTCATCTTCACTCTTTGCATTAACATAAAAGTTTAAACAAAAAAAAAATCGAAAATCAGGCCACATAAATCTCTTCAAAATTTAATACCGAATTTTTTTTTCTGAAATTTTCAACTTTTGCCTAATTTTCAGTAAGCGAGGTAATAATTAATGCAAGTTAATAAAAACAGTTGTTCCAAAAATGTATTATTGTTTATAAATATTGTCACTTCGATAAGAGGAAAAATAATTCACTTAAAAAAGTGAAATACTATTTAAAAAATGATTCTTGTTGAGGTTCACTTATTAGTTGTTCATAACTAAAAAGTCAAAGCAAAACAGAAGATTTCAGAGAAAAAAAATGTCTAGCATTACTTCAAGAAAATATAGTTATAAACAATAATCAATAGTTTGAATAAGTATGTTTTTTAACTTGCATTAATTATTACCTCACTTGATCAAAAGTGGACAGAAAGTTTAAGAGTTCCGAAAAAAACCGAAATTTTTAAACACTTATCTAAGAGAACATAGTTATAAACAATTGAAAATTGTTCAAACAACTACGTTTGTTAACATGCATTATTTATTACTTTACTGAGCAAAAAGTGGGTAAAAAGTTAAACATTTCAGAAGAAACCGCAACTATATTGTATTAAAAAAGAAGAAGATAGTTATAAACAATAATTTGTTTAAATATTTCTTTCTTTCAAGTTGATTCCATTATTGACTCACCCTGTGTGAAAAGTAGACAAATAGTTGTAAATTTCGGAAAAAACCACAACTTTCTAGCATTATTCAAATTGAATATTATTGATAATAATAAGTTAATTAAAAAAATAATGTTGTTAACTTTAATTAATTATTTAACTCACTTCATGTGAGAGGAAAATCAAATTTTAAAATACCAGAAAAAAACTGCAATTTTGTAGCATTACTCTGAGATAATATTATAACAATAATAACAAATTATTTGAACAATTATTTTTATAGAAATTATAATATATATAATAATAATAATATAATATAATATAATTGAAAATTTGACAAAAAGGAGAAATTCTTTTAAAAAGCCGTGACATTTTATCTCCATTCTAAGAGAAAATTGCTAAAAACAATAATAAATTGTTTAAACAATTTATTTATACACCTAATTATCAGCATAAACTATTATTTTATATATAAAAAAATTTGCAAAAAAAAGCCAAAAAATCATAATTACCGTCAAAAACTCGCAAAAACCATATTTTCACATATGGGGTTTCTTTGGGACCCTATAAAATAGACTTATGGGAGCGATATTTAAAAAGTAATATTTAATTCGTATTCTATGGCTAATTGTGAAGAGAAATGTGAAGTTTCAATTCGATTCAGCTAATATTGAGGATTCTGAATAAAATCTACAAAAACGTATTTTTTTCTTATGGGAAATACGTGTGAAACTTCATGGGGCTTGCGCCACCTCTAAATATAATTTTTTTTTTTAAATGGATTTATTTGTGGTTTTTTTCTGAAAGGTATCTGTAGTTTTTAATTTAACAAGAAAATCTTCAGAGAGAATTATGATTTTGTTCTAGAACAGTGATTTTTTGAAAAGATTGAATCATAATGTTGAGTTGGTTCAGGGTAGTTTCAGAAGAATAATAATTATGAGGTATGAATGGATTCAAAAAGAACCATAATAAAGTATAATTCTCGCTTGAAACAGTGACTTTTTCAAAAAATATTTGATTATTTTTTCAAGAAATGTAACTTCCCGATCTGGCCCGGATAGGGAATGAAACGCACGCCCTGATCGGAGCCCGATCTGGCACGGTCGGGCCCAAGTTAACCTCCGACCGATAATCAGACAGCTAGATCCGTCCCCGATCGGGGCGTGTGTTTCAATCCGTATTTAGGGCTGCCCGGCCGGGGCCCGATCGGGGCCATTTGATATACAGGATAAATTGAACAAACTTAAAAAAAAAATCATTGGAATGAGGGAATTCAGTCAAACGAATAAAAAAATTCAAGAGAGTTCCGCAAAATTCAAAAGAATTAAAATGGTATTAGCTGCGATAATCATTTAGATGGTAAAAACTTTTATTTCCATTGAAACCGAAAACTAACAATTTCGATTTCCAACTAAAGAAAACTGAAAAAAATTGTTTGGTTGGTGCAACAAGCTTTATATTAGTAAAAATAGTATTAGCTGCGATAATTATTTCGATGGTGGAACCAACTTGTCTTTCGTGTTAAACCCAAAAACAAACAATTTCGATTTCGAATTAAACAAAAGTTTTACATTGACGAAAATGGTTGGTTGGTACAACATACTTTATATAAGTAATAATGATATTAGCTGCGATAATTATTTCGATATTAAGAACCTGTATTTCGCTTGAAACCCAAAACTAAAAATGTCGAATTCAAAATAAACAAAATTCGCGCACTGAACAAAATGTTGTTTGGGACAACAAGCATTATATTAGTAATAATGGTATTAGCTGCGATCATCATTTCGATAGTAAAAACTTTTAATTCGTTTGAAACCCAAAACTAACAATTTCAATTTCCAACTAAAAAAAAAAGTTTGCACTGACGGAAATTGTTATTTAAGACAATAAACTTTATATTAGTGAACATAGTATTAGCTGCGATAATTATTTCGATGGTAAAAATTTGTATTTCGTTTGAAACACAAAACAAACAATTTCGATTTCCATTTAAACAAAAATTTCGGACTGAAAAAAATTGTTCGACGGGACAACAAGTTTTATATTAATAAAAGTTGTATTAGCTGCGATAATTATTTCGATGGTAAAAACTTGCATTTCGTTTGAAACTTAAAACTAACAATTTCGATTTCAAATGAAATCTTTTTTCGTGTGCTCAAAGAAAATGTTTGGGTCGACAAGCTTTATATTAGTAAAAATGGTATTAGCTGCGATAATTAGCTTGATAATAAAAACTTGTATTCCGTTTGAAACCCAAAACTAAAAATTTCGATGTAAAACTGAACAAAAATGTCAAACTGAAAAAATTGTTGGTTGGGACAACAAGCTTTATATTAGTAAAAATGGTGTTAGCTGCGATAATTATTTCGATAGTAAACATTTGTATTTCATTTGTAACAAAAAACTAAGAATTTCAATTTCCAAGTAAACAAAG
The DNA here is from genome assembly GCA_932178445.1 of Andricus quercusramuli. NCBI lineage: Eukaryota > Metazoa > Arthropoda > Insecta > Hymenoptera > Cynipidae > Andricus > Andricus quercusramuli. The sequence goes on from CAKNXH010061340.1 coordinate 6,614, forward strand.
GTTCGCAATAAAAATTTTTTTGGATGAGACAACAAGCTTTATATTAATAAAAATAGTATTAGCTGCGATAATTATTTCGATGGTAAAACTAACTTGTATTTCGTTTGAAACCAAGAACTAATAATTTCGATGTAAAACTGAACGAAAATGTCGCACTGAAAAAATTGTTGGTTCAGAAAACAAGCATTATATTAGTAATAATGGTATTAGCTGCGATCATCATTTCGATAGTAAAAACTTTTAATTCGTTTTAAACCCAAAACGAACAATTTCAATTTCCAAATAAACATTAAGTTTGCACTGAAAAAATTGTTGCTTGGGAAAACAAGCTTTATATTAGTAATAATGGTATTAGCTGCGATAATTATTTCGATAGTAAAAATTTGTATTTCGTTTGTAACACAAAACTAGCAATTTCAATTTCCAACTAGACAAAGGTTCGCAATAAAAAAATTGTTGAATGAGACAACAAGCTTTATATTAGTAAAAATACTATTAGCTGCGATAATTATTTCTATAGTAACAACTCGTATTTCGTTTCAAACACAAAACTGATAATTTCAATTTCCAACTAAACAAAAGGTTCGCACTAAACGAAATTGTCGGATGGGATAAAAAGCTGTATATTTGTAAAAATAGTATTAGCTGCGATAATTATTTCTATAGAAAAAATTTGTATTTCGTTTGAAACCCAAAACTAAGAATTTCCATTTCCAACTAAAAAAAAGTTCGCAAAAAAAAATTGTTGGATGGCACAACAAGCTTTATATTAATAAAAATAGTGTGAGCTGCGATAATTATTTCGATGGTAAAACGAACTTGTCTTTCGCTTCAAACCAAAAACAAACAATTTTGATTTCCAACTAAAAAAAAGTTTCAAACTGAAAAAAATTGTTGGTCGAGATAAAAAGCTTTATATTAGTAATAGTGGTATTAGATGCGATGATTATTTCGATAGTAAAAACTTGTATTTGGTTTGAAACCCGAAACTAAAAATTTCGAATTCAAAATAAACAAAAGTCCCCCACTGAAAAAAATTGTTGGTTGGTACAAAAAGCTGTATATCAGTAAAAATAGTATTAGCTGCGATAATTATTTCGATGGTAAGAGCTTGTATTTCGTTTCAAATCCAAAACTAAGAATTTCAATTTGCAACTGAACACAGCTCGCAATAAAAAAATTGTTAGATGGGACAACAAGCTTTATATTAATAAAAATAGTATTAGCTGCGATAATTATTTCGATAGCAAAAACTTTTAATTCGTTTGAAACCCAAAACTAACAATTTCAATTTCCAACTAAACACAGGTTCGCAATAAAGAAAATTGTTAGATGGGACAAGCTTTATATTAATAAAAATAGTATTAGCTGCGATAATTAATTCGATGGTAAATCTAACTTGTCTTTCGTTTCAAACGCAAAAACAATCAATTTTTCTTTATAACTGGAAAAATAGTTTCACACTGTAAAAAATTGTTTATTGGGTTAACAAGCTTTATATCAGTAAAAATAGTATTAGCTGCGATAATTATTTCGATGGTAAGAGCTTGTATTTCGTTTCAAACCCAAAACTAAGAATTTCCATTTCCAACTAAACAAAGGTTCGCAATAAAAAAATTGTTGGATGGCACAACAAGCTTTATATTAATAAAAATATTGTGAGCTGCGATAATTATTTCGATGGTAAAACTAACTTGTATTTCGTTCAAAACCAAAAACTAACAATTCCGATTTCAAACTAAACAAGTCGTGCGCTCAAAAAAATGTTTGGGTCGACAAGCTTTATATTAGTAAAAATGGTATTAGCTGCGATAATTATTTTCATAATAAAAACTTGTATTCCGTTTGAAATCCAAAACTAACAATTTCGATGTAAAACTGAACTAAAATGTAGCACTGAAAAAATTGTTGGTTCAGAAAAGAAGCATTATATCAGTAATAATGGTATTAGCTGCGATAATTATGTCGATAGTAAAAACTTGTATTTCGTTTGAAACCCAAAAACTAACCATTTCGATATCAAACTAAACAAAAATCGTGCAATGAAAAAAATGGATAGTAGGCACAACTAATACAGTATTTGGTCCTAATAAATTATTAGTTATCCCAACCAATCATTTTTTCCATAATAACTCTTTCTCGCCCCAAATGCCATTTACTTCCATCGTTTTAATTTCTTCCTTCTTTCTGTGGAGCTCACATTATTTCCACTTTCCACCCCTCTGAAAATGAGTGGAAATCGCACGCGACACCCTTGACCTCGTGGCCTGTACTGGATTGTCCTCAAGTCCTGCGTGTTGAGCATGAGGCACTGAGCCATTGAGCCAGCATAATCAAAAAGGCGGGCTGCACAGGCACTGTTATATATCAGCCAGATAGAGCCAGGCCAGGCCAGACCAGGTTTAGGGCTCGTGCTAGCTTCCGTAAATGGTCGCGCTACCAGGCCGGAAGTGGCGGTCGCATCAGTCTGTTTAATAGCCGTATTGTATAATTATGAACAATAGCGAGGACCAGCGACCAGGAGGGGCATGTCGGGATATGGGGAAGGTAGACGGTGCGGTGTTTCGCGAATGTCATGTGAAATGTACAATTGTAGACCGGGAGTCGAGAAACAGAGAGATGGGTGGAGGTGGAGGATGGAGTTGGAGAAGGTGGAGGAGGTGGGGAAAATGAGCAGACGAGAACCGTATGGCTCATGGCCGGTGACTATGCACTGCCATGCACTGTGGACATGTCCTGTGTGACGAATATGAATGACATCGGATGACAGTTTTGACGTTGGGCCCATAACCTGAGTCGGTTAATTCTATCCAGTGGTCTAACACGAAAATTGATTCTTTCCTAACGTCCGTCTTCTGGAAGACAATTATTTCACGCAGAAACAAATTCTGCTACACTTGCAGGATTTTAAGTTGAAATAGGAACAGCAAATTTTTGTATGTATGATGACCGAATTTTCTGTAATATTTACTGAACTTTTCTGTCAAGTTATCAACTTCAAACTGTGAACTCTAAAAGGGTTCGGATAGACTGAAAGGATTTTTAAAAAAAGTCGCATGAGTCGCATAAAGTTAGAGAGAAAGTCGCATGAGTTTCGAAAAAAGTTCACAAAAAGTCGCACTAAAAATTGTAAAGATAATGAAAAAAGCCCAACCAGACGTACAATAACCGAAATTATAACTTTATTTGTTTAAGAATAAAGAGTGAACAATTCTCATTGAAATATATTACATTTTTAATCGAAAGAAGAATTTTTAACAAAAAAATCGGGCTTTCAAGTAAAAAAAGTCAAAGGGTCTAGAAAATGGTTGATTTTTAAACCCGAAAGATAAGTTTTCAATCAAATAGTTGGATTTGAAAAAAAAAATAATAATTTCCAACCAAACAATTGCGAATATTTAAGCAAAAGAGACGAATTTTGTTACAGAAAATTGAATTATCAAACTGAAAATTGGAATTATAAAAAAAAATAGAATTTTCATCGAAGAAAGATGAATTTTGAACCAAAAAGTTCAATTAAACAAATTTTTTTTTTGACCAAATAGTTGAACTTTTAATTTAAAAAAACGATTTTCCAACAAACCAGTCCAATTTTCAACCAAATAATTGAATTTTCAAGCAAAAAGACATTTTTTCAAACATTAGAATTTTTTACAAAAAAAAAGGTCACTTTAAAGCAAGAAAGATGAATTTTCAATAAAAAAGATGACTTTTCAATCATAAAAAATGGATTTTCAAACCATAAGGATGAGTTTTCTATCCAAAAAGACGAATATTTAATTAAAAATTGAATATTTGACCAAAAAAGCTCATATTTAACCAAGACAGATCAATTTTCAACTAAAAAGAAGGGACTTCTCTACCACTAATTTTTAACGAAATAGAATAATTTTTAAACAAATAGTTGAATTTTCATGCCAAAATAGACGAAACTTTTTAATACAATTAAATTTTCACCAAAAAAGTTAATGTTCAACCAACATTTATTTTTTACAAAAAAATGTATTTTCTACCATAAAAGAGGAATTTCAATCCAAAAGGATGAATTTTCTATTTAAAAAGACAAATGTTCACGAAAACAGTTGAATCTTTGATAAAAAAATTACTTCTTCAGAAAATAGTTTAATTTTCGACAAAACTAATTAATTTTCTACACGAATTTTTAGCCGAAAATAATCAACTTTTAACCAAAAATTGTTGTATTTTTTATTGGATTCTATTAACTCAGTTCGCATTTAAGCTAAAAATAAAGAAAAATAGGAAATTTGTATAAACAGGGAAAAAAGAGAAATTCTTTAAAAAGGGGGAAAAGGGAAAATGTTTAAAGATTGTAACTGAATTTGAAATTAATCGATTTCAAACACTTTCGACTTAAAAATGTCCAGATTGTGAGAAAAATGGAAAAAAACTGGAAAAATCTCATTTTTCTTCAAAAAGTCGCATTTTTTCAAAAAGGTCGAAAAAAGTCAAAAAGACGCAAATGAATGATGATTAATTGTGTCATCAATTCCAAAAAATAAATACTTTTCACAATTTACAGGCGAAAATTTGTTTACACAAATAAAAATTATAAAAAAAGTTATCAAATATGTAAATAATTGTTTAAACACTATTAATTATATGGGAAGAAACTCTTTTTTCGTAAGTAGAGGTGTAAGGGGTAATAAGGGAACAGGGAGTATGAAGAATTAATTGTAGGGTAAGTAGGGGAAGAAAAGTGAATAAGTGGAGAAGTAAGATCAGGGAAATGAGGGGAAATGAATTCAGGAAGGTGAGGGGAAATTAGGTGAAATCAGTGGAAGTGAGGGAGAGCAAGGGTAGTGAGGGAAGGGAAAGTGAGTAGAAATGAGGGAAGGGAAAGAATGGGGAGATGATAGCGGAAATGGAAGGAAATGAGAGGAGAGGAAGTGAGGGGAAGGTAAGGGAGAGAAAATTATTGGCGAGAATTAGGAGAAGGAAAGGTAAATGGAGAGGGGAGGTAGGGAAGTGAGAGAAAATAAGGGAAGGGGGAATAGAAATGATGACCGGGAAAGGCAAGTTGGGGAAAGGGAGTGTCAGCTTGGGAAGTGGGAGAAGTGTTACAAATGGGTGGAGGGGAAGTATAGGAAAATAGAGAGAGTATAAGCAGGGAAAGAGATGGAAAACAAGGGTGGTGGTGGTAAGTAAGGGAAATGAGAGTAGAAGGGGCATGCAGGGAGAGGAATCAGGAAAAATTAGGGAAATTGATTACGAATGAGGGTGAGTGGGGGGAGTAAGGACCATGAAAAGGAAGTAGGAGTAGTAGGAGGAGTGAGATAAATAAGAAAGAAAGTGGTGAATGTGAGTAAAGGGAGGGAACGTCAGCGGAAATTAGTGAGAGGTGATTAGAAAATCGAGGGAATGGAAAGTACATTAAGGGAGAGGGAATAAGGGGATGGGGACAAGGGAAAGTGAGAGGTAATGAGGAGATGGGAAATTGGGAGAATTGAGGAGAAAATAGAGAGGGAGAGTGAGTGTAGTAGGGGTGAGTGTAATGAGGGGATGTATATGAAGTGGAGGTAGAGGAGTGTTAGTTGAAGATGTAGGGGAAGTGAAATAAATGAGAGAAGGGAAAGTAGCGGAAGTGAAGGGAGGGGAAATGAGGCGAATTAAGTGGAGGAGAAGTATAGGGGGATGATGGGAGGGTAAGTAGGAAAATGAGGGAAAATGAGGAGAGGGATAGGGATGAAGGGAGGGAAAAGGAGGAGATGGGGACAAAGGGAAGTAAGGGATAATGGAAAGGAAAGAAAAGAAGTGCGGGGAAAGGAGAGAGGGTGAGTAAGTGTAAGTGAAGAGAAGTGGGGTAAATAATTAGAGATAAGGGTGAGTAAGAAAGAGGAAATGAGAACCGTGGACGGCAAGTAGCAGAACTGAGGGGAGAAGAAGTATGAGGAAATGATGGGAAGGTAAGTAGGGAAAGTAAGGGGAAATGAGGGGAAATGAGAAAATGGGGACTGAGGGAAGTGAGGGGTAATGACGGTAAAAAAGTAGAGAATGTAAGAGGAAAATAGAGAGATAAATAAGTGTAAGTGAAAGGAAAGTAGAGGGGTAAGTGAGTGTAAGTGAGGGAAAGTAGGGGAAATTATTAGAAATGTGGGCCAATAGGGGAGGGGAAGTGAGGGCCGGGGAAGGCAAGTAGGGGAAAGGTAGTTTCAAAGCAAGTAGGGCAAAGGGGAATAATTTTCCCCTTTCAAGGGGAAAAGGTGGCTTGAAATCCCGCAAGTTGAACACTTACTCAATTTTAGAAAGAGTAGCAAAATGTTTAGTACTACTCTTTTACATAAATTGCATGTTATAAATTCAAACAGCGGTTTTTTCTTTTCGCACGAAACGCTTCCTAGTCTGGAATATAATTTACATCAAGGCTCAGTTGCAGAACCAATGATTTGCAATTACGCGACCGCGCATTTTTTATTTCTCAACTTTTTCTGCGGTTTATCGCAAAGTCGTTTATCATACAAAATGTATAATGAACACACAGCTCAGGTTACATTTATAATGTGGTTTTATGTAACTCAAATATAGAGTAACAATTACCGATTCGAGTTGAAAACAATATTATCTCTGATTACTGGAATGATATTTACCGTACCGTTTACCTAGATATTGTACCTTGTACCCTAGAAATATTGAATCAAATCGTGAATCGTGATTAGAGAATACAACTTTTTTATGCTTTTTTTACTTTCGATAGTAAAAACATGTGATTTTTTTGAAACCCAAAACTAACAATTTCGTTTTCCAACTAAACAAAAGTTTCACAATGAAAAAAATTGTTTTTTGGCACAGCAAGCTTTATATTAGTGAAAATGGTATTAGCTGCGATAATTATTTCGATAGTAAAAACTTCTTTTCTTTTGAAACCCAAAACTAGCCATTTCGATTTCAAACTAAACGAAAGTCGTGCGCTCAAAAAAATGTTGTGGTCGACAAGCTTTATATTAGTGAAAATGGTATTAGCTGCGATAATTATTTCGATAGTAAAAACTTATATTTCATTTGAAACCCAAAACTGACAATTTTGATTTCAAACCAAACAAAAGTTTCGCACTCAAAAAATTGTTGGCTGGAAGCACAAGCTTGATATTAGTAAAAATGGTATAAGCTGCGATTATTATTTCGATCTTAAAAACTTGTATTTCGTTTGAAATGCAAAACCAAAAATTTAGATGTCAAACTAGACGAAAGTTTCGCACTGAAAAAATTGTTGGTTGGGACAACAAGCTTTATATCAGTAAAAATGGTATTAGCTGCGATAATTATTTCGATAGTAAAAACTTGTATTTCGTTTAAAATGCAAAACCAACAATTTAGATTTCGTTTGATACCCAAAACTAACCATTTTGATTTCAAACTAAACAAAAAGTTTCGTACTGAAAAAAATCATTGTCTGGGACAACAAGCTTTATATAAGTAAGAATAGCATTAGCTGCGATAATTATTTCCATAGTAAAAACTTATATTTCATTTGAAACCCAAAACTGACAATTTTGATTTCAAACCAAACAAAAATTTCGCACTCAAAAAATTGTTGGCTGGAAGCACAAGCTTTATATTAGTGAAAATGGTATTAGCTGCGATAATTATTTCGATAGTAACAACTTGTATTTCGTTTGAAAACTAAAGTGAACAATGTCGATTTCAAAGTAAACAAAAGTTTTACACTGAAAAAAATTGTTGGCTGGGGTCGCAAGCTTTTTATTAGTAGAAATGTTAGTAGTTGCGATAATTATTTCGATGGTAAGAGCTTGTATTTCGTTTAAAACCCAAAACCAACAATTTCCATTTCCAACTAAACAAAAGTTTCGCACTGAAAAAAATTGTTGTTTGGAACAGTAATTTTTATGTGAGTAAAAATGGTATTAGCTGCGATAATTATTTCGATAGTAAAAACTTCTTTTCGTGTGAAACCCAAAACTAACAATTTCGATTTCAAACTAAACGAAAGTCGTGTGATCAAAAAAATTTTGTGTTGGGTCGACAAGCTTTATATTAGTGAAAATGGTATTAGCTGCGATAATCATTTCGATAGTAAGAACTTGTATTTTGTTTGAAAGACAAAACTAACAACTTCGATTTCAAACTAAACAAAAATTTCGCATAAAAAAATAGTTGGTTAGGACAACAAGCTTTATATTAGTGAAAATGGTATTAGCTGCGATAATTATTTCGATGGTAAAAACTTCTTTTCGTTTGAAACCCAAAACTAACAATTTCGATTTCAAACTAAACAAAGTTTCGCACTGAGAAAAATGTTGTTTGGGGCAACAAGCTTTATATTAGTGAAAATGGTATTAGCTGCGGTAATGATTTCGATATTAAAAACTTCTTTTCGCTTGAAACCCAAAATTAACAATTTCGATTTCAAACTAAACGAAAGTCGTGCGCTCGAAAAAATGTTTTGTTTGGTCGACAAGCTTTATATTTATGAAAATGGTATTAGCTGCGATAATTATTTCGATATTAAAAACTTGTATTCCGTTTGAAACCTAAAACTGAAAATTTCGATTTCAAACTAAACAAAAGTTTCGCACTGGA
>CAKNXH010061340.1:15179-28820 GCA_932178445.1 Andricus quercusramuli
TAAGAATTTCGATTTCAAACTAAACGAAAGTCGTGCGCTCAACAAAAATTTTTTGTTGATCGACGAGCTTTATATTTGTGAAAATGGTATTAGCTGCGATAATTATTTCGATATTAAAAACTTGTATTCCGTTTTCAACCCAAAATTAACAATTTCTATGTGAAACTAAACAAAAGTTTCGCACTGGAAAAAATTGTTGTCTTGTACCACAAGCTTTATAGCAGCAAAAATGGTATTAGCTGCGATAATTATCTCGATAGTAAAAACTCTGATTACTGGAATGATATTTACCGTACCGTTTACCTAGATATTGTACCTTATACCCTAGAAATTTTGAAACACATCGTAAACCGTGATTAAAGAATACAACTTTTTTATGCGAAAAGCGATTGCCGTGAGAATAGAAAACAAACGCATATTCCATACGCCTCAGAAAGATAATTATTAAAAATTATTGCCGATTGTCTGCGCGAGAAAATCTATTCCACTAACAAATCTGACTTGACTTAAGCGATTGTTTCTCTGTCTGGTGTTTAAATTTTAATTAAGATAAGTGGTATCTCCAGATGAGTAATGTCTCTTTTACTTAGTGTCCTACTATTTTCTCATTTCACTTTAATTTATTATTTTGATTTTTAATCTGGTTTCATAGTAAATTCAGAGGTAGATTTTTCTGAATTAGGGTATGTCCGACTAAAAACGGGTATTTAAAAAACTGAAAATGGTTTTAAATAAAATTGACAGGAAGATTTTGAAGATTTGGGGTATAGCCTACTATCGAAAGGTGTTTTTTAAAACTGAAAATAGGGTCCAATATAATTGAGAGGTAGATTTTGCTGAATTAGGGTAATCTCAACTATAAACGAGTGGTTTGAAAAAACCGTAAATGATATTTAGTAGAATTAATCGGATGAATATGTCGAAAGGACCAAATATAAATGAGGTAAATTTTTCCGAATTTGGGTAGGGTCAACCATAAACTGATGGGGTTTCGAACAAAAAAAATGGAAATGGGTTCAAATAATTATTGGGAAAGTTTTTCTGAGTTGGGGTATGGCAAAATAGAAACGGGTGTTTTTAATTGCTAGAAATGGAGTCAAATATAAATGAGAGGTCGATTTTTCCGACTCAGGGTATGTTCAACTATAAACGAGTGTATTTCAAAAAAACTGAAAATAGTGTCAAATACAATTGAGAAGTAGATTTTTCTGAGTTAGGGTATGGCCAACTATAATATAGCGGTTGCTTTTTCAAGTTAGGGCTCTAAAAAAATTTGCAATAGTATAGTTAACTATGAACGGATGGTTTCCTTTAGATACTGAAAATGGGATCAAATATAAATGAGAGGTCAATTTTTCCGAATTGGGGTATGGCCAAATAAAAAAGGACGGTTCTTCTGAATACTGAAACTGGGACCAAATATAAACAAGAGGTTGATTTTTCCGACTTCGGATATGTCCAACTATGAATGAGTGTTTTTTTTTACTGGAAATGGGATAAAATATAATTGAGAGATAGATTTTTCCGAGTTAGGGTACGGCCAACTATAAACAAGTGGTGTTTTTATTACTGGAAATGGGGTCAAATATAATTATCAGGAAGTATATTTTGCTGAATCAAGGTATTTCCCTAATTATTATTTCCTAATGAATACTGAAACTGGGACCAAATATAAATGAGGGGTAGACTTCTCCCACTTAGGGTATGGCCAACTATAACCGAGTATTTTTGTAAATACTGGAAATGGGATAAAATATAATTGATAGGTAAATTTTTCTGACTTAGGGTATGGCCACCTATAAACTGGGGGTCGAAAAAAACTGGAAATGGGGTCAAATATAAATGAGGTAGATTCTTCCGAATTAGGGTATTGTCAACATTAAACTTTCTTTTTAAAATACATATTCTAGTTCTAGTTTGGTATCTAGTACTAATTTGGTGAAATTAGAATGATTTAAAATGGTTATGCGGATTAATAAAAAATGAGGTATTGTGACCATTGGAGGTAACAGAACGAGACTAGATACCACTTTAGAACCGTTATTTTCCATACTCAATACAAGAGTTCCATTAATCCTCGCAAATCGCAGTTGCTGTGACTGATGCGATACATACTTGCGCGGTTTGGTCGTTCCGCCTGTGGGCACATTATTTATTCGTGAACGTTCAGAACGATCATCAGTAGGAAATTTCGCCTACTGGCTCAGAAACTCATTAGGCTCGCTCGAGTCCAATTTTAATTTTTGCATCGCTACCTAACTTTTCCTTTTTTTTTTTTTTTTGTTAAATTGTCAAATTGTCAAACTGTCAAACTGTCATTTTATCAAAAGACGGCGATCAGCTTTCTGCCTTCAGACGAGAGTTCCAGGCTTATTAATCACGGATTCACGCTGTGTTTCTTTTGATAACAATACTCGAGAATAGAGAGACACAACTTGATAGGAAAAGTGGCCTAATTGGGCATTTGCGCAAAATTCGAAAGTCAGATTTAATAGTTTCCCAATTTTTTAATTCAGGAATTACTCAATATCATTAAACGCGGGGAACTTCCAATTAGGAAGTCATAAACTTTTTTTAAGTATTAATAGAATTGTGAAGAACCTTAAGGCCTTAAGGCCATGTGACAAGTGGATCACGTGACCGGATTCCTACCTTGCCGACATTATTTATATTTCCTAACTTATTTTCACACGAATAACATCGAGTTGAAAATTTGGTATAATAAATAAAAAGCACTAAGAAAGGTGGTTCTGGTCCTATATTTTAATAATCATGAAAAAAGGAAAAAAAATTATTTATAAAAAACACTTTTTTCATAATTATAAAAATTCAGGGCGAGAACGACCTTTCTTAGGGCTTCTTATTTAGTATTCCAAATTTTGAACACGATGTGGCGCTTCGTGTGAAAATAAGGAAATAAAAAAAAGTGCCGGTAAGGTAGGAATCCGATCACGTGACCCACTTGCCACATGGCCTTAATTGTATGTTTTTGTTAAATTTTGTAAATTTTTTACAAAAAAAATACGATGACTCACCTTTCATTCGAGAGTCTGTTGTTATGCTGAGGCTTTGCTCCTTCCTTTTCGCGAATAGTTTTCCCAATTCCACTAATTCTTTGTGGAGGGTCTCTGAGAGCAAAACTCTTCGCATAATGGCCAAGATGAAGTTCCTTGCGATCGAAAATTTCCCTCATGTCTCGAGGATAGCTTGCGTAAAAACGCATCCATGATATGTATGCTGTAAAATAAAATATAATAAATTTGAAGGAGGTTTTTGGGTTTCAATCGTGTGCCTGACTTGACTCTCATGTTCGTTTACACTTTTGGCTCACCGCCCTCCCGGTTTCTTCAATATAGACTTTGTCACAAGAACAAGGAACTTTACATATTTTCGGATAACTGGGAGGTACCTTTTTGTCTTTGGGGTTGCTTAGAAGTTGTCCTGTTTTCGCAGGTGGTTTAAATATGAGTTGGATGTTATGTTTGTTGACATCCATCATATCATCCATCAAACCATATTTGAATTACTTGTGAAGATAACGCAACTTCTAAACAACCCTAAAGATAAAAAGGCACCTCTCAGTAATCCGGGAGTATATAAAATCCCTTGGTCTTGTGGCAAAGTCTCTATTAGAGAAACCGGGAGCGCGGTGAGCCAATGCGTAAAGGACCATGAGCATAAAGTCAGGCTAAAACATTTCACACAGTCAGTCTATGTTTTTCAATAAGAATTTTTGATAAAAAAAAGTTAATTTTTAACCCAACAGTTCAACTCTCTAGCAACCTGTTGAATTTTCAAGATAAAATTTGGAATTTCCTACAAAACAAATAAATTTTCAACAAAAAGTTAACGTACGACCAAATATATAAAATTTCAAGTAAAATGAATCTTTTCTCAAAAAATTAATTATTACAAAGTAGTTCAACTTTAAACCAAATAGTTGGTTTTCAAAAAAAAAAAAAAAAATGAATGCTCAATTATAAATGTAATTATTAATATTCCAACAAATAGTGAATTTAATTTTAAATAACAATTTAACAATTATTTACTATTTTGTTTAAAATTAAACTGCTTTTTTGCGAATTAACTTTTTTTTGAAAATTCATATTCCCGAGTTTAAAATTCCACTGTTTTATAGAAAATTCGTCTTCATGGTTTGAAAATTCCAAAATTTGGTACAAAATTGAACTGTTTTGTAGAAAATTCATTTTAGTTTTTGGAAAATAAATTCTCCTTACATGAAAATTTAACTACTTCATTTTTCGTTGAAAATGAATCTTTTTCTAGTTTCAAAAATCAAATTTTCAGTCGAAAATTTGAGAAACGAAAAAATATGAACTAAAAATGATTTTAAAAAAATTTGGACTAACATCAAATCTATTGCTCAAACTATTTAGTTCAAACTTTACGCAATTTGTTAAAAAATAGTTTTTACTTGAAAATTAAAAATTTTGGATAAAATTTGTTTTCTTTATTCACTTTAGTGTCATTTTTTTGGAAAGATTAGAAAAATATTTTTTTGTTTTTGTTCTATTTGTCGGCGATTTTTTGCCGCAAATCTTAATACAAACGACCAAAAAAAAAGATAAAAATTCTCGTTTTCAATTTAAAATTGAGAAATAAATGTAGTAAATGGATTTTTTATGAGTATTGTCTGACAATATCAGGAGTTACATAAAAGGATTGTCACGCTAGCGAAGTGCTTTGTGCGAACATGGCATTGTCTACGATTGCGGTCATCAAGATTAAACGATTACTATATCATTTTTTAATGTTCTGGATTTTATATCCAGCGAAAAGTAAATTAATTATTTTGCTAGTATACTGTGGCAATAAAGACATATTTATTGGCCTTTTTGAAGTACAATTTATATTAATTTGAAAAATATCTCAAAAGATTTCAAAAAATTTCAAAAGATTTTAAATCTTTTACAATTTTTTACAATATTTCTATTTTTATAAAAATAAAAACTACATTAGAATTTAAGAAATAACATTCAAATTTAACGACAAAATTCTTAGAAGTTTTTTTCTCTCATTTATTATTTTATTTTTTAATCACAAAAAAAGACATTTTTTGATTTTTTGTAAATATTTTTTAACTGTGATTTACAAAAAAGAGAAAAAATACCTGCATTTTTAATAAATAGTTAAATTTTCACATAGAAAAGATAAAATTTCAAACCAAACAAGAAAGAAGATAAACTTTCAAACAAAAAAAGAATGATTACATTTTCAGATAAAAAATTAATATTGATAAAAAAACTAATTTGTTCAAATTTCGAATGAAGAGAAGAATTTTCAACTAGAATTATCTATCTTTAACAAGAAAATGAATTTTTAAAAAAGGAGTTCAACAAAATAGTTGGAACTCCAACTAAAAGATATAAATTTAGACCAAAAATGGAATAATCAATTTTTTTTAATTTAATTTCATTCAATTGTTTTTTTAATTAATGAATTCAAAATTAATGAATTTTTAATTTAATTCATTAAATCTGCAATCACAAACAAATAAATTTTTATCAAATGAGTTCAGCTTTAAACTATGTAGTTGGATATACAACTAAATATTTGAATTTTTAAATCAAAAAAGATCATTTATAACCAAATAGCTTTATTTTTAACTAAACAAATTTAAAAAATGGAATAATTATTTTTTCCACAAAAAACTTATTTTAAATCAAATTAATTCCTTTTTTGAATTAAAAAGTAATTCTCTGGTGAAAATTTGACATCCCCATTTTTGGTGAAATATTGACCTATCTAGGTTTAAAAATTCAAATATATTGAGTAAAAAAATTTAGGAACGAGAACAATCTAAACTAAAAGTTAATAAAATAAAATTTAGACTAACATAAGATCCATTGTTGAAACAATTTAGTTGAAAATTGATGAAATTTGACGAAAATTCGTCTTTTTGGTAGAAAATTAATCTTCTTCATTGAAAATTCAACTATTTGTTTAGAAATGTATGTATTTTGATGAAAATGCGCCTTTTCTAGTGGAAAATTATTTTTGCTGTTGAAAATTGAATTATTTATTTAAAAATGAATGTATTTTGATGAATATTCGCCTCTTCTAATGGAAAATTAATCTTTTTGGTTGAAAATTCAAGGAACTGGGTTAAATATTTATGTATTTAGTTGACAATTCACCTTTTTTGTAGAGAATTAATATTCCGTGTTGAAAATTCATCTTCTTGGTTGAAAAATTAACTATTTGATTTATTTGTTTAAATTCTGCGGTTTTTTCATTTATGATACAAAAATGGTTGATGAAAATGGATAGGGGTAAATAAAAATGAAAGGGGGTCAAGGGAAAAGGGAAAATAAAAAGGGTTAGGGGTTAAGGAAAATGAGTAAGGGGAAACGGGTAAAGGAATAGTGAAAGGAAAAAAAGAGATAATAGAAAAAGAAAGGGAAGAAAGGAGATGGGAAAGGATAAAGGGAAACAAGTAAAAGAATAGTGAAAGGGAAAAAGGGATAATGGAAAAAAAAGGCAAAAGAGATGAAAACAGGTAAAGAGAAAAAGAAAATAGTAAAGGGAAACAGAAGAGGATATATGGAACCGGGTAAAGGGAAATTTGAAAGACAGAGAAAGGGAAAGGGAAACAAGTGTAGAGAAAGGGAAATAGAAATGGAAATGCTAAGGGAAATTGAAATAGAAACAGGTAAAGGGAAAGAGGTAAAAGGAAATGGAAACAGGTAAAAGGAAATAGAAACAGGCGAAGGGAAATGAAAATGCGTATAGGGAACAGAAAGCAGGTATATGAAAACGAAAATGGGAAGTAAAAAGGTTTAAAGGGAAATGGAAAGGAAACGGGAAATGTAAGGGGTAAATGGAAATGGAGACGGGTAAAGAGAAACGGGTATATGAAAAGGAAAATAGGATGAAAATAGGAAGGGAAAACAGGAACTGGAAAGGGAAACTGGAGAAGGGAAATTAAAATTGGTAAAGGGAGAGGGAGAGGGTCAAAGAGACGGAGGTAAGAGAAATTTAAAGGGAGACAGAAGCGAGATGGAAAACGTGTGTAGAAAAAGGAAAATGGAAATAGAAGCAGGTGAAGGAAAAAGGGTAAAAGGAAATGGAAACAGGTAAAGGGGTAGATGAAAAGGGTAAAGGGGGATGGGTAGAGGCAAATGGTAAAGGGGGACGGGTAGAGGAAAATAGAAACGGATATAGGGAAACAAAAAATAGTGAAGGGAAACAGAAAAGGGTATAGGGAAACGGGTAAAAGGGAAATGGAAGAAGGTAGAAGGAAAAATTAAAGGGTAAAGGAAAACAGGTAAAGGGAAATTTGAAAGGGACAGCGAAGCGGAAAAGAAAATGGGTGTAGAAAAACGAAAATAGAAATAAAAATTGAAATAGAAACACGTAAAGGAAAACCGGTGAAAGGGAATGAAAATTGGTAAAGGGAGAAGGTCAAAGAGACAGAGGTAAAAGGAATTTGAAGGGAGACAAAAGCGGGAAGGAAAGCGTGTGTAGAAAAAGGGAAATGGAAATAGAAGCAGGTAAAGGAAAACGGGTGAAAGGAAATGGAAACGGGTGAAGGGGCAGGGGGTAAGATGAAAAGGGTAAAGGGGAACGGGTACAGGTTAATGGAAACGGGTATAGGGAAACAAAAAATAGTACAGGAAAACAGAAAAGGGTATATGAAAACGGGTGGAAAGGGAACGGAAGAAGGTAGAAAGAAATATAAAAGGGCGAAGGAAAACAGGTGAAGGGAAATTTGAAAGGGACAGCGAAGCGGAAAGGGAAACAGATCTAGAAAAAATAAAATAGAAATGGAAATAGAAACAGGTAAAGGAAAACGGGTAGAAGAAAATGGAAACGGGTATAGGGAAACAGAAAATGGTACGGGGTAACACAAAAGAATATAGGGAAACGAGTGAAGGGAAAAGGAAGAAGCTATAGAGAAATGTAAAAGAATTAAAGAAAACAGGTAAAGGGAAATTTAAAGGGACAGCGAAGCGGAAAGGGAAACGGGTGTGGAAAAACGTAAATAGAAATGAAAGGAAGGGAGTAGATGAAAAGGTTAAAGGGGAACGGGTACAGGGAAATGGAAAGGGGTATAGGGAAACAAAAAAATAGTAAAGGAAAACAGAAAAGAGTATAGGAAAACGGGTGAAAGGGAAATGGAAGAAGGTAGAAAGAAATATAAAAGGGTAAAGGAAAAAAGGTAAAGGGAAATTTGAAAGGGACAGCGAAGCGGAAATGGAAACGGGTGTTGAAAAACAAAAATACAAATTAAAATTGAAATAGAAACACGTAAAGGGAAACCGGTGAAGGGAAATAAAAATTGGTAAAGGGAAAGGGTCAAAGAGACAGAGGTAAGAGAAATTTGAAAGGAGGGAGAAGCGGGAAGGAAATCATGTACAGAAAAAGGGAAATGGAAATAGAAGCAAGTAAAGGAAAATGGTTGAAAGGAAATGGAAACGGGTAAAGGGGTTGATTCAAAGGGTAAAGATGGATAGGTAGAGGGAAATGGAAACGTGTAGGGGGAAACAAAAAATAGTAAAGGGAAATAGAAAAGGGTATAGGGAAACGGGTAAAAGGAAATGGAAACGGGAAAGGGTCAAAGAGACAGAGGAACGGAAGCGGGTAATGGAAGAGGGTGAAGTGAAATAAAAGAAGGTGAAGAAAAAATGTAAAAAAGTAAAGGAAAACGGGTAAAGAGAAATTTAAAAGGGAGAGAGAAGCGGGAAGAAAAACGTAAAAGGAAATGGAGAAGGTTAAAGGGAAAGGGTTAGATGAAAAGGGTAGAGGGGAACGGGTAGAGGGAAATGGAAACGGGTATGGGGAAACAAAGTTGTAAAGGGAAACAGAAACGGCTATAGGGAAACGGGTTAAAGGAAATGAAAGAAGGCAAAGAGAAATGTAAAAGAGTAAAAGAAAACAGGTAAAGCGAAATTCAAAAGGGACAGAGAAGCGGAAAGGGAAACGGGTGTAGAAAAGTGGAAATTGAAATAGAAACAGGTAAAGGAAAACGGGTGAAGGCAAATGAAATCGAGTAAAGTGTAAGGGAAGCAGGTATAGGAAAACGGATGTAAGAAGTGAAAACGGTAAAGGGAAACGGGTATAGAAAAAGGGAAATAGGAAGGAAATGGGAAGGGAAACGGAAAATAGGAACTTGAAAAAAAATCAGTGAAGGGAAGCGGATAAAGGGAAAGGGAAATTGGTAAAGGGAAAGGGTCCGAGGCAAAGAGAAACGGAGAGTGGTAATGAAAAAGGGAAAAGAGCGGTAGTGGAAAAGCTAGTGGAAAAGAGAAATGTAAAAGAGTAAAGAAAAAACTGAAAGGGACAGAGAAACGGAAACGTGTGAAGAAAAAGGGAAAAGAAAAGGGATATGGAAATAGAAACAGGTAAAGGGAAACGGGTTGAAGGAAAGGGAAGCAGGTTCAGGGAAAGGAGAATTGGTGAGGGGAGAAGGTGAAAGGGACAGGGAAGAGGAAATGGGTAATAGAAAGAGTTAAAGGGAAGTGGAAGAGAAAACGGGTGAAGAGAAATGGAAAAGGGTGAAGGGAAGGTGGTAAGGGGAAAGGGAAATGGGTAAATGGAAATGAAAAGGAAATTGAAAGTGTACGGAGTGAAGGGAAATAGAAAAGGGGAAGGGGAAGCAGGTATAGGCAAAGGAAAATGGGAATAAAATGGAAAGGGAAAACAGGAACTGAAAAGGTAAACGGGTAAAGGGAATAGGAAGGAAAATGAGTAAATAGAAATGGAAACGGGTAGAGGGCAAGTAAAAAATGAGTAAAGAGAAATAGAGAAACAGGGGGAAAAGGAAAAATGGGAAAAGAAAGAAGAATCTCGGCAACGCTTTCAGTGCCAACTTCCGTAAGTTTCTTTGCAGTCATTTTTCAGAAAAAGTAGCAAAATAATGCTAAATGAGGTCACGTGACGTGTATGGTAGTACATAATAATCATTGCGATACGTGCGCCCTTATTAATCGTAGTTCCATTAGGTTCCACGGGGGTGGTAAGAAATTGTATGGGGTACCCTGTAGTGCTCTATTAAGGGGCATTAGCTGGGGTCGAGTCAAGTGCTTGCGGCTAATAGTAACCCCAAGCCCACGCCTAGCTTCGGTGCGGGTGAGAAAGTCGAGAGTTTCTGGGTTCTGAGAGAACTCAACATGTGCTTTTCGTTCAACCATAGCGAAAACGTGCCATTTTTCTAACTCATCAATTGCGCTGCGTTTATGCTCTAAAACGCCCTTCAACAAATTCTAAGAGGAAAATTAATCGAGTAAGACTTCATTCTCCTAATGCGTTTTATAACCCACGTACCTTCATGCTTTTAACAAAAATCTATTCTCCGAATGGAAGCTTTTAATTTTAAACATTTGATTGAAGCAAGCTTTTATTCAAATGTAATAAGAAAGCAAAATAATTCTCTCTGACAATATAATAATGATTATTTGACGGATTTCCTACAAAAAAGTTAATTTTCAACCAAATAGTTGAACCAGAAGAGACAAATTCTCAAAAACAAAAAAATAGCTGAACCCTCTTCAGAATTTTTTATTATCAAAAGAGATGAATTTCCCAACCAAAATCAACTTTTTACAACAATAAAAAAATGGTTGAATTTTCAACAAAATAGCTAAATCCTCAACCAAACTAAGTTCATTTTCTATCAAAATAGTTGAATTTCAAACAAACAAGAATTAAATTTTTTTCATCAAAAGAGATCAATTTTGAAAAGAAAAAGCTGAATTTTAAACCAAGAAATTAAAAATATGTCCACTAAATTATTGAATTTTCGAACCAAGAAGACGAGTTTTCCACAACACAGCTGCATTTTCAATTTGAAAGTATGATTTTTTCTTTACGAAAAATTTAGTTTTCAACCAAATAAAATAATTGAATTTTTAACAAAATGCATGAATTTGCGACCAAAATAAATGAATTCTGAACGAAAAATATAATAGTTATTGTTATTTCAGCAATTAATTTTCTTAAAATAAATTTACAATTCAAATTCCAACAAATAAATTCTTCTATATAAGAACTAAATTTTTTTTCAAAATTCTCGTTCAATTAAAAAATCTCCTCTTCTAAAAAGGGGTGCAATCCTAAAAGAAATAGTGGGCTGGCGGTACTTTACATAAACTACGTTACCAGGTTTAGGGATGGGTGGCTAAAAACTAAGGTTGGTAACGAGGCCAAATAAAAAAATCCAAATATATTTTTGGGTAAAAGATCTTTTTTTTTTTATTCAAAAGGCTACTATTATATTTTTGATTCGGGATTCGTCTCGTGAAAAGGAAAATGAAAACAGTAAAAGGAAAGAGAAACAGGTGAGGTGAAATAAAAACGGGTAAAGTGTAATGAAAAAGCGAAGCGGTTAAAGAGAAACGGGCAAAGGGTTGTAAAACTGAAAAAAGGGTAATTAAAAGTGAAAGTAGAAAAAGGGAAATGGAAACGGGTAAATGAGAATGGGTATCAGGAAAGGGGTAAATGAAAATGGCTAAAGGAATAGCGAAACAGGAAAAGGAACGTGAAAGGGATAATGTAAAAAGAAAGGAAAAAAGAAAATGGAAGCGGGTAAAGGAAAGGGAAAATGATATAGGGAAACGGGTAAAAAGAAATATAAAACGGTACAGCAAAGCGGGTAAAGGGACCGAGAAGTGAAAAGAGAAATGGGAGTATAAAAAGAGAAATGGAAAAAGAAGGGAACAGGAATGGAAAATGGAAAGGGGAAAAGTGGTGAGAGAAACAGGTAAAGGGAAAAACAGGTAAAGGGAAACGGAAATGAGTGCAGGGAAAGGGGAAGAGGGAAAGGGGAAAAGAAAATGTAAAAATACAAGGAAACAGGTAAAAAGAAACGGATAAAAGAAATGGGAACAACTAAATGGAAAGAGAAATGGAAACTAGTTAAGGGAAAGGGAAATGGAAACGAGTGAAAGGAAATATAAACAGGCAAAGGGTGAAGACAAAACGAAATGGGTAAAGGGATACGAAAACGGGTAAAGCGAAAAGAGTAAAGGGAAAAGGGAAATGCGTAAAGAGGAAGGTAAACAAAAAAAGGATAGGATTGTGAAAGTGAAAAAGGGTAATGAAAAGTGAAAGTAGAAAAAGGGAAATGGAATCGGGTAAAGTGAAATGGGTAAATTGGAATAGGTGACAGGAAAGGGGTGAATGAAAATGAAAAGGACGAAAAGAAAACCGAAAGAGGAAAAGGAATGATAAAGGGTAAATGGAAATGGAGAGGAAAAAAGGGAAATGGAAGCAGGTAAAGGAAAGGGAAAAGTATATAGGGAAACGGGTAAAAAGAAAAGTAAAAGGGTACGGCAAAACAGGTGAAGGGACTTACAAATGAAAAGAGAGACGGAACTATAAAATGAGAAATAGAAAAGGAAGAGAACTGGGTCGGAAAATGGAAAGAGGAAAACTGGACAGAGAAACAGGCAAAGGAAAAAACAGGTTAAGAGAAACGGGTTGAGGAAAATGGAAACGGGTGAAGGGAAAAGGGGAGAGGAAAAGGGTAGAAGGAAATGTAAATGAAAGGGAAATGGAAACCAAGTGAAAGGAAATATAAACAGGCAAAGGGTGAATACAAAACGAAATGGGTAAAGAGATACGAAAACGGGGAAAGCGAAAGGAGTAAAGGCAAAAAGGGTAAAGGGAAATGCGTAAAGAGGAAGGTAAAAAAAAGGATAGGATTGTGAAAGTGAAAAAGGGTAATGAAAAGTGAAAGTAGAAAAAGGGAAATGGAAACGAGTAAAGTGAAATGGGTAAATGGGAATAGGTGACAGGAAAGGGGTGAATGAAAATGAAAAGGACGAAAGGAAAACCGAAAGAGGAAAAGGAAAGTAAAAGGGTAACTGGAAATAAAAAGGAAAAAAAGGAAATGGAAGCAGGTAAAGGAAACAGAAAAGTATATAGGGGAACAGGTAAAAAGTTTGAAGGGAAAAGGGGAGAGGAAAAAGGTAAAAGAAAATGTAAATATACAAGGAAACAGGTAAAAAGGAACGGATAAAAGAAATGGAAACAAGTAAATGGGAAGGGGAATGGAAACTAGTTGAGGGAAAGGGAAATGGAAACTAGTAAAGGGAAATATAAACGGGTGAAGGGTAAAGAAAAAACGAACTGTGTAGAGTGACACGAAAATGGGTAAATGGAAAGGGGTGAAAAGGAAGGAGTAAAGGGAAGTGCGTAAAGAGAAATGTGAACAGAAAAAATAATGGAATTGTGAAAGGGAACAAGAATAGAAATCATGAAAGCGAGAAAAAAGGGATGGTGAAAGAGAGAAAGAATGGGATTACGTGAAAAGAACACGGATAAAGGGAAATGGAAAAGGGTAAAGTGACCGAGAAACGGAAACAGATATAGAGAAAGAAAAAGGAAGGGAACTGGAATGGGAAAGGAAAAGGAGAGAATGGAAAGAGAAACATGTAAATAGAAACGGGTAAAGAAAAATAAAAACGAGTGAAGGAAAAGGGGTATAGAAAAAGGGTAAATGAATATGAAATAAGGTGAAGGGCAACGGGTAAAGGGAAATGGAAAGGAAATTAAAAGGGAAAGGGAAACTGGTAAAGGGAAACTGGTAAAGGGCAACTGGTAAAGGGAAACTGGTAAAGGGAAACTAGTAAAGGGAAACTGGAAAAGGGAAACTGGTAGAGGGAAACTGGTAGAGGG
>CAKNXH010061341.1:12446-23651 GCA_932178445.1 Andricus quercusramuli
GTTGCATTTTCAAGACAAAAAAAAAATTAAATTTTTCAACAAACAAGATGAATTCTGAATCAAAAATATAATCAACTGTTTGGTTGAAAATTCGTCTTTTTGGCTTGAAAATTCAACAACTGGATTGCAATTTTTTCTCTTTTTTGACTAAAATTTTTTTTTGGTTTGAAAATAATCTCTTTTTGCAGAAAATTTAACCTTTTTGTGTAAAAAAATTACTGTTTAGATTAAAAATTAACTTGTATCCGTTGAAAATTAACTTTTCTGTTGAAAATTCAACTATTTTGTAGAAAATTCAACAATTTAGTAGAAAATTTAATTATCTAGTTAAAAATTGATGTAATTTGACGAAAATTCGTTTTTCGCTGCTTAAAAATATTATTTGGTTCCGAATTGAATTCATTTGTTGAAAATTTAACTATTTTGTAGAAAATTCAACAAGTTAGTGGAAAATTTAACTATTTTGTTGAAAATTCGTTTTTGTAGATTGAATCAAACTTTTTTTCATTTTTAATAAAAATCTTCGTTGAAAATTCATATTTTTCGTTGAAAATTCAACACCTTGGTTGCAAGTAAAACTACTTTCTTAAAAGTTAATTTTTTTGCGTTGAAGACTTACAATTTTTGTTGATTATTCGTTTTTTTTTATTAAAAATTTAATTTTTTGTAACTAAAAATTGAACTATTTTGTTGAAAATTCAACTGGTAGGATGACAATTAACTTTTTTGGTTAAAAATGCAACTGCTTGGTTGAAAATTAATCTGGTTTAGTTGAGGATTCAACTATTTTGTTGAAGATTCCTTTTTGTTGATTAAAAACCATCTGTTTTTTTTTCATTTTTAATAAAAATCTTGGTTGAAAATTTATATTTTTTCATTGAAATTTCAACTCCTTGGTTGCAAGTAGAACTAGTTTCTTAAAAGTTCATTTTTTGCGTAGAAGATTTATAATTTTAGTTGATTATTCATTTTTTTATTGAAAATTCATATTCTCATATTGAAAATTCAATATTTTGGGAGAAAATTGAACTATTTGGTAGAAAATTAAACTGTTTTGAAGAAAATTCGTTTTTTTTTGTTTAATTAAAAATTAATTCTCTTAAATAAAAATGTAATTATTTCATGTCTGGTTATATGTTGATATTTTTAAGTTTAAAAACTCAACTATTTATTTAAAAATTCGTCTTTTTTGGTAGAAAATTCAACAATTTGGTTAAAAACTCAACTATTTGATTAAAAATTTATATATTTTGTTGAAAATTCATTTTTTCTTGTAGAAAATTAATCTTCTTGGTCAAAAATTCAACTATTTGGTTGAAAAATTTAGGTTTTGCTTGAAGATTCAACTATTTTCTTGGAAATTCGTCCTTTTTGGACCAATTGAACAAAAATAATAAAAATATAATAGAATAAAAAAAATTCAAATTTAAAATGGCAAGATTTTTTTTCAAAATCCCTGACATTTTCGACTTTCTCTGCCCAATAAAATTTCCTGATTTCCAGGCTTTCCCTGATATACCGTCACCCTGTATAATATACGAGAGTGGAACTGCATACTTGAATTCTTAACAAATATAGAGGAGAGTGGTCCTAAGTCGGCACAGTAAGAGTTTTTGTCGAAAACAGAGGGCAAAAAGGGTTTAATGGCGCTTTAATGTCTTTGGCGTGGAATAATTTTTGCGGTCACAACGTAGCACAAAGTGAAGATGTCGATTTTTTCTATTTCTCAAAATGTTCGTCCTAAGCCGGCACCCCTGGCCATGAGTCGGCACATATTTTTTTCGCTCAAATGCAAGAAAAGGGGCAGATTATGTACCTTTTAGGAGGAAATGAACCATTTTAAACCATTTATAATGAAAAAAAAAACATGTAGAATATTGTCAATGAGAAAAAACACAGAAAATGAAAGCACAACTACCAGAGACAAGCAGCATGCAATTAAAACACAACCAAACAAAAAAAAGCCAACAAGAGACGAGTGACATGGAATTGAAACAGAACAAAATAAAATATCACACAAATAACAACAAAAGCAACAAAAAAAAAGGTGCCGATAAAGGACAATTTGTTTGGTGCCGACTCAGGACCGCTACGGATGAAAAATCGACAGAACACAGAAAGCAACGCACTTAATTGATTAAACTTTTCAAAATATTTACACAACTATAGCTGCTTCACAAGAATGGAATAAAATGAAATTCCGCTGGCAAGAAAAATGTATACCCCGCAATTGTCAGTGTAAATTACGTCCATGTCTACCAACCTGTCATATGACAAAATAGTCAAGCCGAAACGCGCGCCATCTCTGAAAAACGCGAGGGTGCCGACATAGGACCACTCTCCCCTGTGTAAATAATAAATATAGATATAGATAAATAAATTTAGGTACATAAATGACAAGATAATAAACTTTCTTGATATTTTCATATATTATTCGATCGGGAATCACAATATTCGCTGTACAAAACCAAAACATTCACTGTCAGAAATCGCGCTCATTTGTATATATCAACTTTCTTCTTCTTCCTTCTTTTCTTTTTGTAATATGTGTGACTTTATGCGTAATCAAACATAAAACATGCGCTTTTTCTCCCCGCTGTCTTGCCTTCATATTCAGCGATTTCATCATCATCATCATCATCTTTTTATTCCGTTAACAATCATCTTGATTACGCGCGTAGCCTAGGAAGGATTTCGCTCCTATAGTAGTACCTCAACTAAATATCTAAATATTATGTATGTATATTGGTGCGACTCTCCGCATGAGCCATACAAAAATAACAGTCGTGAATGATTGGCGACTTACGCCCTCTTCCTTTTTTTTACTTGCTCATTACTTCAGTGAGAGACGGAGAGAGAGAGAGAGAGAGAGAGAGAGAGAAATATAATCATGCAGTATTCACTTTTCTTTTTCTTTTCTTTGCTTTCCTTAAATCAATTTCCCTACGAGTCGAGTGCCACAAGCAGACAAGAGCGTTGGATTGCGCGGACGACTTTCTGAAATGTAAAAGAGGCAAGTATTCAAGTCACAACTATTACTACTACGTACTACTAGTCACTTTAATGCGTCCGGCGTAAATGCGATTATTATTTCATTCAATCTCAATAAAAACAAACAATTTCTTCTGCTTCTTCTTCTTCTTCTACTTCTTTCTCCTCATTTTTAGGCATTACTTCCCTCTTTCTTGAGATTCTCAGCCCCCTCCACTCGTGACATTCAACCTGGGTAGGAAAATCGGCGCGTGAAGAACGGCTCGGCGCGTCCCGTTCATAAATCAAAAACCTTCTAGTAAATGTATAAAAGTAAAACAATTCATTTCCTCTTAACTCACAACGCGGTCATCGTCTTAAATAAATAAAGTTTAGAATTCAAGAGATAATGACGTATTGTCCTAGTCTACTGGCGACAGGATGCCCATTCCCATTTTTTTTATCCGCGTACTTTATCCAAAAGTCAAAAGGCCAGAGCAGCCTGTCCAAGATAATGGCGAGACCCCCGCCTTGCTTTCAATACGAATATTTTGCGGCGAATTCGTACGTCGCTCGACATCGAGTGCTTCTTCTTCTTCTCCTTCTTTTTCTTCTTCTTCTTTTCGTTTGTCTTCTTCAAGAGTTTTTAGAGGCAGTATCAGGCACAATCTATTCACTCTCGAAAGAAAATTCAATAATGCTTCACCAAATATGACAAGCATCGACGACTAAACGTTCCTCACGATTATTCGAGGCACGCTTTTTCAATCTTTATCATGTTAATCTACAAGTAAGCACTCGAAAAAAAAAAAATTGGCTACTTACAGTAACAACTTTTATGCTAATTATACGCGCAGGACTACTCGTGCACCAGTAGAATTACCACTTGGCCCGAGCGTGGTAAAAAAAAAAAAAGAAACCCCGAGCCGTTTTATCCCCCACTCTCGACAACAATTTACGGACCTTTTGTAAAGGGGAGGAAGAGAATTTTATTGTGGACTCTCGTTTCGGTCCTACCATTGTCTCTCTATCCTCGATAAAAAACCTTTTTCACTCTCGTCTTCTTCCAAATCGCGACAAACAACAACGACGACGACATCGACAACGACGACGACGACCCTCTCTCAAAAAAGCTGAATTTCCTTCACCTACAAGAAAACTTGGCCTAAGAAATCACAGACTATTTTTATTCGAAGATTAGTAGTAGTAGTAGCAGCAGCAATTGGCAGAAATTCATGTGTGATGCTTTTTATAACAGTGTGTGTTGCTTCTTCGTTGGGTCTTCTTATCGCGAGATTATAGCGCTTAGCGCCAATTTAAAGAGTCCTGTGCGCCAGTAGAGTCCGTGTGCACGTCGCGATTCAATCGCGTTGAAATTGAAATAACCTAGAAGTAGCGAGGGCGCGCTCCATGAAATACAATAATCTAGAGTAATCCGTTATGCTACAATCGCCGTCGACAAATCTCGATACACCACCACTATCATCATCATCATCATCATCATCATCGTATCATCCTCATCATCATCATCATCATCATCAGTTCTCGACAGAGCGCGTATCGTAAAAATCTTACTGGCTAGTGAATACTTATTTGTTAGCATCGCGTTGTTTACCGTGACGCTGACTACTTTTTACGCTGTGCCGGTGACGAGTCGATTGTTCTGTTGTGGCTGAGTTGCGCTCGGTTGTTCGTTGCTGGCTCGGTTCTGGTTATTCGGATTATTCATGTGGGACTGCTGCTGCTGCTGCTGGCCTGGTTTGCGATTCGAGCCTCGATTGTTCTGGCCTCTGTATCCGCCGCGGTAGCCCATTCCTGGTCCTCCACTTCCTGGACCACCAGCGCCGCGATACATTCCTCCTCCCATGCCACGATGGTTGTTGTAATAGCCGCGTCCGCGGAAACCTCCTCGTCGCATCGACGATACACCGAATGTCTCCGCATTCATTTTTCGCTCCGTTCGCCAATCCGTGCGCTGCGAACGTCTGCAAACATACAAAATAAACAAGAATTAGTCAACAATTTTTAAATGATTTTAAATCAGTAATTTATAATAATAAAGTACGATTTCTATGCTCTAAAAGCAGGGAAAATAAAGAGATCTTTCAAGAAAACAGGAGAAAACTAAATTCTTTTAAATAAGATTAAGGAGCGACCATATATTACGGCGTCACTCTAATTTGGCAGTTGCATTTTCAACTGTAAAAGATAAATGTACAATAAAAATGGTACAATTACATTTTCCGTTAAAAAGTTAATTTTTAACAAAAAAAATACGAATTTTCAACCAAATACATTAACTTTTAAAGAATAAAGACAAATTTGCAACTGAAAATGGAATAGTTTAATTTCGGTTTAAAGAAATAACTTTCATACAAAGAAAAAAATTTCAACAATATAGTTAAATTTTCTACAAAAATAGTTGAATTTTCAACAAGAAAAATTTCAACAACAGAAATTTCAATTTTTCAAAAATTTCAACAAGAATATTAAACTAAAAAGATCCATTTTTAGCCAAAAATGGAAAAGTTGAATTTCCATTTTACAAAACTGATATTAAATAATAAAAAAACAACGAATTTTGAACAAACAACCAATTTTCAATTAAATAGTTGAATTTTTAACACCAAAAGATGAATTTTCAACAAAACCGTTCATTTTTCAAGCAAAAAATGACTTTTTCACAAAACTGTTGAATTTTCTACAAACCAGATCAATTTTCTACAAAAAAAAAAAAAAGAAATTTCAACAAAATACATGAACATTCAAAAAAGAATAAATTTCGAATAAAAATTGAATAGTTACATTTTTTGTTGAAAAAATTAATTTTCAATAAAAAAAAACAATTTTCAACCAAAGAAATAAAATTTCGACCAAAAATATTAATTTTCTACCAAAAACGAATCATTTTCAACAAAATTTTTAGAAGACAGTACAATTTTCGACAATAAAGTTCATTTTCAGCAAATTAAGATGAATTTTCCACTAAGAAAGCCTATTTTTTTCTATAAAAGATGAATTTTTATTCCAAAAGGACGAATTATCAAGAAAACAGTTGCATTTTTGACCAAAAAACTGACTTTAACAAAGTAGTTGAATTTTCAAATAAAAAAGAGAGATTTATAACCAAAAATAAAATAACTAAATTTTCAGTTGAAAAAAAAACGAACTTTCAAAAACAAAAACAAAAAACGAATTACCAACCAGTTAAATTCGACTAAAAAATACGAATTTGTATCCTTCAACAAAATCCTCAACCAAATAGATAAATTTTTAACAAAAAAGATAAATTTTTCACCGAAATAAATGCATTTTCAACAAAATAGTTGAATTTTCTACCAAAATAGTTGAGTTTTCAACAAGAAAAACTTCAAAAAAAAATTCGTTTTTTCAAAAATTTCAACAAGAATATTCAAGGAAAAAAGATCAATTTTTAGTCAAAAATGGAAAAGTTGAATTTCCAGTTTACAAAACTTATTCTAAATAAAAAACAACGAATTTCGAAAAACAACCAATTTTCAATTAAATAGTTTTTTTAACCAATTAATTGAATTTTCAATTAAAAAAATGTTTTTTTGGCCTAGAAGATTAATTTTCTACAAAAAAAAAGAAAATTCAACAAAATACATGAACATTCCAAAAAGAATAAATTTCGAATAAAAATTGAATAGTTACATTTTTAGTTGAAAAAATTAATTTTCACTAAAAAAAAAAGAATTTCAAACCAAAGAAATAAAATTTCGACCAAAAAGAGTAATTTTCTACCAAAAACGAATCATTTTCAGCCAATTGCGATGAATTTTCCACTAAGAAAGCTTATTTTTCTACTATAAAAGATGAATTTTTATTCCAAAAGGACGAATTTTCAAGAAAACAGTTGCATTTTTGACCAAAAAACTGACTTTAACAAAGCAGTTGAATTTTTAAATTAAAACAAAAATGAGATTTATATCCAAAAATAAAATGGCTAAATTTGCAGATGAAAAAAAACGAATTTTCAAAAACAAAAACAAAAAACGAATTACCAACCAGTTGAATTAAACTAAAAAATACGAATTTTCAACAAAATATTTGAATCCTCAACCAAATAGATAAATTTTTAACAAAAAAGATAAATTTTTCACCGAAATAAATGCATTTTTAACAAAAGAGTTAAATTTTTAACTAAAAACATAAAATTTTAACTAACAATGGAATCCTTAAATTTTCAGTTCGAAAAAATATTTAAAAAAAAACGATTTTTCAACTAGTTGAATTCAATAACAAAATATGTAATTTTAACAAAATACATTACTTTTTAACCAAATAGTTGAATTTTCAAATAAAAAAAGAGAGGTTTTTATCCAAAAATAAAATAGGTAAATTTTCAGTTAAAAAAAAAAACAACTAATGAAAAAAGACTTATTTTTAACAAAATATTTGAATCCTCAACCAAACAGATAAATTTTTAACTAAGTAGTTGAATTTTCAACTAAAGATACATTTTCAACCAAAAATGGAAAATCCTTACATTTTCAGTTCCAAAAACCTAATTCTCAACAAAACGGAACTAATTTTCAACTAGTTAAAAACAACTAAGAAAGATGTAATTTTAACAAAATACATTAATTTTTCACCAAATAGTTGAATTATCAACCAAAAATGAAACAGCTACACCTCCGATGAAAAAAAAATTAATTTTACAAACACAAAAAACGAAATTCCAAGACAAAAATTTAGTTTTCAAATAAACTAACAAATAAGCAAATTGTTGAATTTCCAAGTCATAAGGACGATTTTTTTACAAAATTTTCAACCCTAAGATATATGAATTTTCAACAAAAGAGTTTATTTACGACCAAATATTTAAATCTTGGACTAAAATGATGGAGAAAATTGCAAAGAAAAAAAATTGTTTTTCACAAAGTAATTAAAACTTTGAATCACGTTAGTTAAGTTTTCAACCAAAAAAGATGAATTCTCAATGAAAAATATTATAGCTGATATTTCATCTAAAAAAGATGTTAGTTATAAATAAAACAGCTTAATTCAAGAAAAAAAGCGATTTTTAAACAATATAGTTTAATCCTCGACCAAAAAAAAATAATAATTTTCAGCTAAGCTGTTGCATTTTTGACCAAAAAGGATCAATTTTCAAACAGGAAGATTAGTTTTACAAAAAGGACGAATTTTTTTAAAATACATGAATTTTCAATCAAAACTACAATTTTCAACCAAAAATGGAATGGTTACATTTTTATTCAAAGAAATTGATTCTCAGCAAACAAAAAAACAAATTTGTAGCAAAATATAACAAATAAATTATCAAAGAAAAATATAATAGTTGACATTTCAACAACAAAAACATGTATTTTAAGGCAAAAATAGTTCCATTCAACCTAAATCGACGAATCTTTAACAAAAAAGCTAATTTTCAACCAAACTGAATTTTCTACCAAAATAATATAATTATCAACCCAAAAAGATGAATTTCGAACAAAATACTTGAATTTTTAAGACAAAAAAAAAACAATTTTCTACAAAACAGTTCATTTTCAACTTCAAAATATCAATTTTCAACAAAAAATTTCATTTTCAATCATATAGTTGAATTTTAAATTAAAACGATATATTTCAACAAAAAATAGAATACCTAGTTAAATTTGCAGTGGAAAAAATTCATTTCCAACCAAAAATAAATAGAAATTCCAACAAAGTAGTTCAATTTTCACCGGAAGATATGGTTCTTCAAGCAATAAAATGAATTTTTAACAAAGTAGTTCAGCTTTGAACCAAGCAGTTAAATTTTCAATTAAGATTAATTTTCAACCAAAAACAAAAGTACGAATTTACGACAAAATACATAAATTTTCAAGTAAAAACCATTAACTTTCAGCCAAAAACGTGAATTGTCAACTAAGAAGATTAATTTTATACCAAAACAAAACGAATCTTCAACACAAATTATGTATCTTTAACAAACAAAAATTAATTTTTAAAAAAGTCTTGCATTTTTTTTTGGTTTTTGAAAGAAGAGTAAGAATCTGTCTCTTCAAAAATATTAGCCCTTCAATTTTTTCCCCATCTTGAGAATTTTTCGCTATACCTTCGAATTATTAAAATCAATTAAAAATGTCTTGCGGTCTTGACAAATGACCCACAAAATTTTTAATCTTTAGAGATTCACCGAAAACAGTTCAAGATCCCGTGAAATACGTAAAAGTGGATATTTCCTCTCAATTCCTGCCAATAATTTTTTTTTAATTATGAAAATATTACAAAAACCCGAATGGGATAGCATGAGCTCTGATATTTCCTAAAATCCTAAAAAATGTTAAATAAAGTTATTAATTTTCCTTTTTCAAGCATTTCAAGAGACTTCTATTTACATTTATATTTTCCATGTGTGAAGTCACTACCAAGCTTCAAGGGGGGCCCAGCTCCAATCGGGGGTGACGGGGGGGAGGCCCCCTTAATGAAATTTTAATGAAAATAGTAGTAAAATCGTTTTAAAAAGTATGAAAAATTATATGAAATAATATGAAAGAATGATTGAGTACTCACCCTTTACTCCTCTCAACAGCCTCGCAACTAATGTTATCGAAGAAGGATTTCGTCTTATCGTAATGTACCACATCAGGCTCCTCCTCAGGCTCACCCTCTCCGGCTCCAGTTTCATTACCGCTGTCGTCTTTCTTCTCATTGTCCGTAGTTGCACCATCAATCTTAGTCTTTGCCAATTGCGACCTGGAAATTAATTATATTTTATATTAATTACATTTACTTATACTCCCAGAGTAATATCAAAATTACATTATTTTAATTATGATCAAGAATTTAAACCAAGGTGTTTCGTTTCGTCATCCAAAAAATACCGAATCTTTTCTTTCTTTTTTGCTATTTTTTAAAAGATAGGAGCAAACTTAAAAACGAATTTGTCCTAACAACCAGTTATAAATTCCCTGACTTTCCAGAATTCCCTCTTGAAATAATTGAATTTTCAACCAAGTACTTGAATTTTCAACCAAGTACTTGAATGTTCAACTAAAAAGCATGAATTTTCAACTAAAAAATAGAACAGTTCAATTTTCAGTTGGAAAAAATAATTTTTTGCCCAAAAAAACAACAAATTTTCAATAAATAGTTAAATTTTCAACTCAAATGAATTTTCAACGAAACAGCTGAATTTTAACCAAAGAAGACTTGAGTTTCTAACGAAAAAAAAAACGAATTATCAAGAAAGTAGTTTAATTTTCAACCAAAGATATGAATTTTCAACTCAAATGAAGAGTATTCAACCAAACAGTTGAATTTTTAACCAAAGAAGGCTAATTTTTTCACGAAAAAATAAATTATCAAGAAACTAGTTCAATTTTAACCTAAAATATTTAAATTTTAGGTTAAAAAATTTATTTTCATACAAAAAACAACGAATTTTCAAGAAAATAGTTAAATATTCAACCAAACCTTTTTCAACTAAAATCAATAATCTTCAACCAGAAAAACTGAATTTTTCAAAGAATTTCAATTTTCAATCAAAAACTTGGATTTTTAACTAAAAAAGATTTAATAAAAAATGGAATAGTTACATTTATGAATGATAACATTTATTTTTTAACCAAATAAAAGCAAATTTTTAACAAAATAGTTAAATTTTCAACCAAAGAGATGAATTTTCAACTAAAATGAAGAATTTCTAAGCAAATAGTTGAGTTTTCAACCAAAAACCTAAATTTTTAATAGTTGGCTTTTTAACTCAAAAAGATAAATTTTTAATAAAAAATGGAATAGTTACATTTATAGATAATAAAATTTACTTTTTGCACAGAAAAACGAATTTTCAAGAAAAATAGTTCAATTTTCAAGAAAAGAGATGAATTTTCAAATAAAATAAAGAATTTCCAAGCAAATAGTTAAGTTACCAACCGGAAAAAACATTTTATTTTAATTTTGATTTTAAAAGGATTAATTTTGAACTAAAAAATGATACAGTTCAATTTTCTCATAATTAAATTTTCAACCAAAGAAATGAATTTTCAACAAAATAGTTCAACTTCCAACCAGAAATTAATTTTCAACTGAAATGAAGAATTTTCAACCAAATATTTGAGTTTTCAACCAAAAACCTAAATTTTTAATCAAGAAGATTAATTTTTTACCGAAAAAGACAAATTTTCAACTAAAATCAAGACTCTTTAACCAGAAAAACTGCATTTATCAAAGTATTTTAACTTTCAATCAAAAACTTGGATTGTT
>CAKNXH010061341.1:24051-50422 GCA_932178445.1 Andricus quercusramuli
TTTTCAACCAAAATCATGAATTTGAACGTAGATTTTTTTCTACTAAAAAGAGTTATATTTTTTATTTAAAAAATTAATTGAAAACCCAAACACACCAATTTTCAACATAATAGTACAATTCTGATCCGAAGAGATGAATTTTTAACTGAAAAATTGCATTTTAAACCACAAAATAAACTTTTAACAAAGTAGTTGAACTTTCAACCAAAAAGATTAATTTTCTACGAAAACAAAACGAATTTTCAACAAAATACACCAATTTTCAACTAAATAGTTAAACTTTCTACTTAAGAAGATAAATTTACAATAAAAAATGGAAAAATTAGATTTTCAGTTTAAAAAGAAATGTTTTTTCCACAAAATAGTTCATTTTTCACAACAATATTTCAGATTTCAACCAAAAAGATGAATTTTCAACCAACAATCTTAATCTTCTACAAAAAAACGAAATTTCAACAAAATACGTGATTCTTCAACTAAAAAAGATCAATCTTCAACTGAAAAATAGAATAGTTCAATTGCTAGTTAAACCATTTTGTTTAACAATATAGTTCAATTTTCAATCAAAGAAATTAATTTTCCACCCAAATAGTTAAATTTTCAATCCAAAAATACGACTTTTCAACAAGATTAATTTTCTACCGAAAAAGACGAATTTTCGACTAATTACATGAATTTGCAAACTAAACAAGATCAATTTTCAACAAAAAATGGAATAGTTAAATTTTCAATTTAAGAAATTAATTTCTAACAAAAAATACAACAAAAAAGTGGAAAACTATTTAGATTACCTATAAAAATTACTCCGAATTGACTGCATTACTATGGATTACAAGTTAATTACTTGGATTATCTAAATTACTTCGAAGTACCTGGATTACAATTGGATTACCCTGGATTATTCCGCATTACACTGAATTATCGGATTAGCAGAAGGAGAAAGAGAAAAAATCTAACTTAGACTTCAAATACAATATTCTTTACTTCAAACTTATTAAATTAAATTAGAAGTTTCCATTTCACAAAATTAAGATTTTTGAAATGATTAAAATTTTTATTTTTAAAAATGAACGGCTTCAGATATAAGTTGAAAAAATGTTGGTACATCGGTAAACCAAATGCGTATCATTGCTTCGCATCAGTATTAAATATGCACCATTTTAATCTCGCATGGATTACACATTCGTGATTTAAAAAGTCCATGCTAAGATATTGAAAAATTAAAATTTTAGATTTAATCAATCAGTTAGGGGTTGTCCATAAAATAAGTTACCAATTTTAGGCTATTTTTGACAAACAAATAGTTGAATTTTCAACTCAAAGGATAAATTTCTAACAAAGAATGGAATGGTGCAATTTTCAGATAAAAAACGGATTTTTAATTTTAAAACCCCGAATGTTAAAAAAAAAGTTGAATTTTAAGCCAAAGAGGTGGATTAAAAAAAAATATGAATTTTTTAACACACTAGTTCAACTTTCAACAAAGTAGTTGAATTTTTAACTAAAAAATATGAATTTGTAACAAATAGTTAAATTTTCAACAACAAAAAAATACATCAATATTCAACAGAATGATTGAATTTTGAAACCAAAAAGACGAATGATCTACAAAACGGTTGAATTTTCAACCCGAAAATAAGATTTTTTAACAACAAATTTAATTTTCTACAAACAAATTAAATCTTTATAAAAATAGTTTAATTTTTAACTAAATAATTACATTTATACCAAAAATATAAATTTTTAACAAGAAAGTTAATTTTCAACCGATTAGTTTAATTTTCTACCAAATTGTTGAATCCCCAACCAAACCAGATTAATTAATAGACAAAAAATGTTACATTGTTGGTTTTAAAAAAATTGACTCTCAACCAACCAAAAAAAGAAGAAGAGAATTTTCAACAAAATAGTTATTCTTTAAACAAAATAAATTAATTTTCAACTAAAATGATGAATCATAAAAAATTAATTTTCAACAATAGACTTCTAGAATTTTCTACCAAATTGTTGAATCCTTAACCAAACCAGGTTATTTTTAAACCGAACAGTTTCCTTTTTAACCAAAAAGGATGAATTTTCATTCAACAAGATTAATTTTTGAATAAAAAAGACGAATTTCGTACAAAATACATGAATTTTAAACTAGAAAAAATAAATTTTCAATAAAAATCTTAGCTTTCAATCAAAAATGGAAAAGTTACATTTATTGTTATCGACAAAAAGGACGAATTTGAACAAAATAGTTACATTTTCAACAAAAAAGATGAACTTTCAACTAGAATGATGAAACTTAAAAAAAAGAATTTTCTACAAGAGTTCATCCCAAAAAATTATTTTTAAATCCGAAAGATTAATTTGTTGAAAATGGAATAGTTAAATTTCCAGCCAAGGAGGTGAATCTTAAAAAATATGGATTTATAACAAATTAGTTCAACTTTCGATCGAATAGTTGAATTTTCAACTAAAAAAGATGATTTTTCGGCAAGATTTACGTTCTAAAAATGGTTGAATTTTAAATCCGAAAATTATCATCCTTTAACAAAAAAATTAACTTTCTACTGAAAAGTTAAATCTTCATGAAAATATTTAGATTTTTAACAAACAGGTTCATTTTCAACCGAATAGTTTAATTTTATACCAAATTGTTGAATCCCCAAAGAAACCAGATTAATTGAGATCTAAAAAGTTGCATTATTAATTTAAAATTTGAATTTTCAATCAAGAAGATTAATTTTCAACAAAAAATACGATTTTTTAAATGAAATACATGAATTTTCAACTAGAAACGGTTAATTTTCAATAAAAAATATCATTCTTCAACCAAAAATGTAAATTACTTGTTAGTTAAAAAAATTAATTCTCGACAAAAAAAACTAATTTTCAACAAAATAGTTGCATTTTCAGCAAAAGAGATGAATATTCAAGTAAAATGATGAATCTCAAAAAAATTAATTTTCAGCAAAGATTTCATCCCAAAAAAGTTCAACTTTGAACCAAGCAGCTGAATTTCTGACAAATAAAAATGACTTTTTAACAAAATAGTTGCATTTTCAACAAAATAATAAAATTTGCAACCAAATTGCAACCAAAAACCACTTGTTATAGATGTAAAAAATGAGCCATTTCATTTTTTATTGACCAACAATTTTTAAAGAAAGCAGAACCATAAATCTTGAAATTTCAGTGAAATCTTTTAGAATCTTTTGAAATTTTTGTAAAATATTTGAAATCTTTTAAATCCTTGAAAACTTTGAAATCTTCGTGACATTTTTTGAAATCTTTTGAAATTTTTATGAAATCTTTGAAAAATCTGTGAAAGCTTTCTTCAATCTTGGTGTAATCTTTTGTTTTCATTTGAAATATTTGGAAATCTCATCAAATTTGTTGAAACCTTTTGAAATATTTTAACATCTTTGAGATATTTGTGAAATCTTCTTTTTTATTCGTTTGAAATTATTGTAATATTCAAAATCTTTGAAATGTTTCGAAATCGTTAAAATCTGGTGTACTGTACCCTTTTTGAAATCTTTGGAATTCTAGTTTCTTTTGAAATCTTTGAAATATTCGTGAAATGTTTTTAAATATTAGAAATATCTATACAATCTTTTAAATCTTTTGAAACTTTTTATACCTTTGGAAAAGTTCGAAATCTTTGTGAAATCTTTAAAAACTGGTGTACACGCATTTTTTGAAATCTTTAAAATCCTTGCAATCTTTATGAAATGTACGAAATCTTTGGAACATTTTTGTGAAATCTTTGTCAAACCTTTTGAAATATTCGTGAAATCTTTTGGAATATTAGAAATATCTATAAAATCTTTTAAATCTTTTGAAACTTTTAACACCTTTGGAAAAGTTCGAAATCTTTACGAAATCTTTAAAAACTAGTGTACATGCCTTTTTTGAAATCTTTGAAATCCTTGCAATCTTTATGAAATGTTCGAAATCTTTGGGAAATTTTTGTGAAATCTTTCGTCAAATCTTTTGAAATATTTGTGAAAAGTTTCTTAGATCCTGGTTTGTGAAATCTTTTTTAATCGTTGAAATCATTGAATTATTTGAAATCATAGTGAAATCTTTTCAAATATTCTAGAATGTGAAATATTTGAAATCTGATATACACGCTTGTTTTCAAAATCTTTGGAATCCTTGGAATATTTATGAAATGTTCGAAATCTTTGGGGAATTTTGGTCAAATCTTTGAAATCTTTCAAAATATTTGTGAAATTTTTCTTAAATCCTTGTTTGTGAAATCTTATTTATTCGTTGAAATCATTAAATTATTCGAAATTTCAGTGAAATTTTTTCAAATCTTCTAGAATGTGAAATCTTTGTAAAATGTTAAAAATCCTTTCAAATATTTTAAAATATTTGAAACCTTTTGAAATCTTTAATAATGTTTTGTAATCTGGTGTATACTCAAAAACCGAGTGGTAAACCCCTTAAAAAATATGTTATATGGCCACGGCTCATTCGAATTCTGAAACTGAATTAACATCGACATTTTCAACTAATAACTTTTCCAATTGGTAAGTTGAATATCAAAAAAATAAATAAATAAATAAATATACCAAAAAATGTATACTTTAACATTCTATATTAGCGGAGACGAAATAAAAAACCTATAGTATTATTCACAATATTAAAGTATGTCCATTGCAATCTATAAAATAATTGATAAAGTCTACAAAAGATGTCTAGAAATCTATTTACTCTGTAACGAATGAAAGAAAAATTATATCTTAATAAATTAAAAATTTGCATGATTTCTTCTAAACGAGATATTTCTTTCATAATAGACTAAAAGATTTAAATTACTTTTCGCATTTCAATAAAATGTTTTAAAAGAAAAAATTAATTCAAGGTTCTCGTGAAAAATTCCAGATTTCCAGGTTTTCAAGGTTAAAAAAAAAATCAAGAATTCCAGGTTTTTAATATTTTCATGGTCGCTGGACACCCTGTTTTAGAGAGAGAGTCCCAAAAAAAAATTGGTAACCAAGTTTAAGAACGACCCCTTATCGAATTGAATGACATTAGAAAAAGCAAGAAAGAAAGAAAGGAAGAAATGAAGTTGTGTACCTGAGTTCTTCGAATTCAGTATTGGCTTGTTCGAAGTCGTAGTCGTTATCGAACTTAAGCGTGTTTTTGGGTTTGGCACCGGTATTTCCGGGCTGATTGTTCCGGAAAGTACCACGACCTCTTCCTCTGCCGCGCATGTTGTTTCCGCCTCGGTTCATCCATCCGCCGCGATTTCCTCGAGGTCCTTGGTGCGGTCCCTGGTGTGGTCCCTGAGGTCCTTGCATGTGTCCTGGTGGTCCATGCATCATGCCATCTTGCTTCTGCCCGTCTCCTCGTTTTCCCTCGCTGCTGTACTGCGACATTCCACTACCGGCTCTCGCGCCTCCATGACTGTAACAATAATACCAATTTTATCAATCCAAATTTCA
The DNA here is from genome assembly GCA_932178445.1 of Andricus quercusramuli. Taxonomy (NCBI): domain Eukaryota; kingdom Metazoa; phylum Arthropoda; class Insecta; order Hymenoptera; family Cynipidae; genus Andricus; species Andricus quercusramuli. The sequence continues at coordinate 29,499 of CAKNXH010061341.1, forward strand.
TCAAATGAAGCATTTATCTAGCCTACGTCTGGCCCACCTTTATGTGCTTTGAGAATTTAATGAGCATTTATGAGCATTTTGAATTAGGATTTAAAAAATCGTATTTTATACTTTTAATAATAATAATTACATTGTTTAAATTTCGCGGGATGGAAAACATATTATTCGCACTAAATTGTGCCTTACTCGCAGGGTTGCTACAATATCCTTATTTATACATTCTTCTAGGTATAAAACCAACCATACACATACAAAATTAATAATATTAATGCAAAACAAAATTGTGTTTCTAAATATATTTAAAACACTTTTTAGTTGGGTTTTCAAGTCAAAAAGATAATTTTACACTAAAAAAGCTACATTTACAAACCAAAAATATAATATTTCAATTTGCAGTTAGAAAAGTAAATAAAAAAAACGAGTTTACAGACAAGTCAATTAATTTCCAACTAAAAATATAATTTTCCAAGCAAAAATGGAATAGTCATATCTTCAGTTAAAAAAATTAATTTTCAACTGAAAGAAACGAATTTTCAACGAAAGAAAATTATTTGTTAACCACCATGATGAATTTTCAACAAAAAAATATGAAATTTTCATCAAATGGTAGATTCTTCAATCCAAAAGATGAATTTTATATCAACCAAAAAACGAATTTTGAACTAAACTGTTTTTTTTTTCAATAAAAGAAATTATTTCTTGACAACAAATAGAATAGTTAAATGTTCTACTAAACAGATAATTTTTTAAAGAAAAAGATTACATTTCTATCAAAAAAAGTAAATTTTCCACAAATAATGTAATAGTTAAAGTGAATTTTTAACTAAAATGATAAATCTTCTACTTTTAACAAGATTTAATTTCCAACTAAATACATGAATTTTCCACTGAAAAGATAAATTTTCTACCAAAAATAAGATTGTTAAATTTTCAGTTAGTAAAATAAATTTTCAACCAAAAAGGAAACGATTTTTCAACAAAATTGTTAAATTTTCAACCAAAAAGATGAAGTTTCAACTAATAAGAGAACTCTTCTACCAAATAAAGACTGATTTTATCAACAAAGAGTTAAATTTTCACCTAAAACAGATAAATTTTCAAATAAAAATAGAATAGTTAAATTTTCAGTACAGAAATTAATTTTCTATAAAATTAAAATAAATTTTCGACAAAAAGTGGAACAGTTACATTTTTAGTAGGAAAAATTAATTCTAAATAAAAGAAATTTAATTTTGAACCAAAAAGGTAAATTCACAACCAATAAGATGAATTTTCTATCCAAATAGATGAATCTATAACAAAGTACACGAATTTGCAATCAAATATTTGAATCTTTAAAGGAATTTTCAACCAAAAAGATTAATTTGAACCAATAAGATGATTTTTCTATCAAAATAGATGAATTTGCAATAAAGTAGACAAATTTTCAAACAAATATTTCAATTTTTAAAGGAAATTTTCAAACAAAAAATCAAATTTCCAACAAAATAGTTTACTTTTCAACCAAACAGGATACATTTTAACAATGTTGTCTAATTTTCAGCCAAATATTTAAATTATTATCAATCAGAAACATGCAATTTTAACCAAGAATAATCATTTTCTATCGGAAAAAAGAATGTTCAACTAACCTGATGAATCATCAACCAAATAAGAAAATTTAGAACTAAGTAGTTCCACTTCCACCTAAGTAGTTGAATTTTCAACCAAAAAAGATGAATTCTCAACGAAAAACGTGATATCTGATATTTCAACCAAAAAGGATTTTAATTTTATACCAAAAATAGTTGAATTAATGAAAAAAAGATAAATTTTCAACAAAATAGTTTGAATCTTCAACAAAAATTTTAAGATTGTGAAAAAAAATTAGAAACTTTTTAAGAATTTTGAAAGATTTCAAGAGAATACAAAAATTGTCTTGAGATCCCTGGGAAAATATAAATAAATTTTCAACTTTTAAAATAAATTTTAAGAGAAAATTGAAAAAGATTTCAAAATGTTTCAAACAATTTTCTATCGTTTCGGAAAAGAAAATAGAAGATAAAAAAAATTCAAGTTGGAGTACGTTTATAAAGGGCCTAAAATAAAATTAAGAAAAATTCAAATCATAACAAAAAATTTGTTTATGGTTTAGAAGTTTTGAACAGATTTTATAACTCTTCAAGATTGCAAAAAGTGTTAAAAAATGTAGATTATTGAAAATTTCGAAAAAGAAGCTTTTCCAGAATTTTGATAGGTCTCAAGAGAACAAAAAAAAAAACAAAAAAAAAAGTTTCAGAGAGGAGTTTAAAAGATTTTAAGCCCATCTTTTTAATTTTAAAGGATTACAAAAAAATTCAGGAAAAACTCGAATAATTTTAAAAAATACTTAGGTGTGAAAGTTTTGAAAATATTCAAAAATATTTGAAATTTGAAGATTTCAAACAATTTTAAACAAACCGCAGATTTTTGAAGATTAAAAAAATTTTTTAAAGAATTTTAATAGGTTTCAAGAGAACAACAAAATATCTTAAGATACCTAAGAAAATTTCACACGATTTTTTATTTTGAAAAATAAATTTTAAGAGAAAATTGAAAAAGATTTCGAAAGATTTTAAATGATTTCCTAATTTTCAAAAAATAATAGATATAGTAGATTAGTTTTTTTTTGAAGTTCGTGTATGTTTAAAACAAAATGAAGATTTTTAAAGATTTCGAAAAAAAAAATTTAGAAAAGTTTCAAGCGAACGAAATTTGTTTCTCAAAATTCCTAGATTTTTTTATTTTGTAAGAATAATTCTTAGAGAATATTTTTCTCAATATTTTAAAACTTTTCAACTGATTTCCTAAAATTTCGGAGAGGAGTGTGGAACAATAATTAAAAATTGAGACATTTCAAAGAATTAAAAACAAAACGCTGATTCTTAAATATATCGGAAAAAATATTGAAACTTTTTAGGAATTTTGAAAGCTTTCAAGAGAATAAAAAAATTGTCTTAAGATTTCTGGAAAAATATAAAATGATTTTCTATTCTGAAAATAAATTATAAGAGAAGATTGAAAAAGAACTCGAAACATTTAAAATTATTTCCTACAATTTCAAAAATGAATATAGGAGATTAAAAAATATAATAATTTTTAAGGTGGTGTAAGTCGAAAAGAAAGTGTTCATTTTTGAAGAATTCGGAAAAGAATTTAGAAGCCATTTAAGAAATTTGAAAGATTTAAAGAGAATGAAAACATTTGCTGAAGATTCCTAGGCCCATTTTTTTAATTCAGCAGTTTTTTCTTTTAATAATAGGAAGAATTCGAATTATTTTTAAAAATGTTCCGAAGGTTTAAAAGCTTATGCAGGATTCTAAAAAAATTAGGAAAAATTCGAATCTTAAAAAAATATTTTTATGTTATTATATATTTGCAATTATATATTTTAAAAATTCAAGAGTTTTCCATTGTAACTCTTAAAAACTGTAGAACTATGAATTGTAAATATTTAAAATTGAAAAGTTTTCAAAATTTACAATTGATAATTATTAAAACTTCAAGTTTTACAATTAAAAATTCTGTAATTTTGATTATGAACGTTCGAAATTTCTGCAAATTGGAATATTTACAATTGGAATCTTGTCTTTTGATCCTCAAAATCATCCAAATTTAAGAATTCATTTCAATAATCTTCAAAAATTCAAGAGTTTTTAATTGTATCTCTTCAGATTGTAGAATTTGTATGTACTTAAAATTACACATTTTTCTTAATTCAAATTTAATAATTAAACCCAATTTTGAGTTTTACCATTAAAAATTCTCTAATTTTCATGATGAATTTGAAATTTCATCAATTGAGAAGATTTAAAATTGAAAAATCTTAATTTTGGATCTTCACAATCGTCAAAGTCATCAAAATTTAAGAATTTTTACTTAAACATATTAAATATTGAACAATTTTAAACTGAAAATCGTTAAAATTAAAGAATTTTTTATTGTAAATCTTCCAAATTGTGCAACTTATTGGAAATCTTTCAAATTGAAGAGCTTCTCATTTTTAAATTAGTTAAATTTTTAACCAAAGAAATGAATTTTCAATAAAGAAGATTAATTTTCTACCAAAAAAGACGAATTTTCAACTAAATATGTAAATAAATTTTGCAAACTAAAAAAGATCAATTTGTTTAAAATAGTATTAGTAGTGTCGAAAATTTTTTAAGTATTGTAAATGAACTTTAATGTTTATTTAAAATATTATAATTTGCAAGGGGAGACCGGGAATTGTCAATTTTAGATTCGTTTCATAATTTTTGTATTAAAAGCTCATTACCTGAGTACTAATTTTTAACAGAATACAAAAATTTTCAACAAAGTAGTTTTACTTTGTAATGAAGAAGATAAATTTACAATAAAAGATGGAAGATTTAAATTTTCAATTTAAAAAATGAATTTTCAACCAAATAGTTAATTTTTCACCACAATAGTTCAATTTTCAAAAACATAGTTCACTTTTCAACCAAAAAGCTGAATTTTCAAGCAAGAATCTTAATCTTTTACAAAAAAAGAAACAAGGAAATTTCAACAAAATACGTGATTTTTCAACTAAAGAAGATAAGTTTTCAAATGAAAATAGAATAGTTAAGTTTTCAGTTCAAAAAATTAATTTTTTACAAAAAAAAATCGAATCTATGACAAAATAGTTAAATTTTCAACCAATGAAATAAATAAAATAAATAAATTAAAAATTTTAAAATAAATAAAAAATTAAATAAATGAATTTTTAAATAAGAACGACGAATTTTCAGCTTCGAACTTTTTACACTTCCTAACTTAAATGACTTTCAAGTTAAATTTTCCAAAGCAGAATGGCTTTCAAATTTAGATTTATTAAAAGTATTCTTCAAAATTCTTCCCGAAGAATGAAAGGCTTCAGATATAAGCTAAAAAAATGTTGGTACAATGCGTAAACCAAATGCGTATAATTGTTTCACATTAGTTTTAAATTTGCACCTTTTTTATCTTGCATGGATTCCACATTCGTGATTTCAAAAGTACATGAAACCAATCCGGCACTATCCATGCTAAAAAACAATATTATAAATTTTTTATTTAGATTTTTTTAACAGTTGAATATTCAAAACTTGAACTTTTTCTATTTTGAATATTTTTTTTAATTTCCATTCTTTAAACAGGGTGTTTAGAGTTTCTTCAAACAAAAGTTCCAGGACTTTTCCAGGTTTTCCAGGACAGAAATATACATTTTTCCAGGTACCTTTTTACAGTAAAAAAATAATACTTTCTTCGATACATAGTAGAAATTATAGGTCTATTAGAACTGAAAAAGTGTCATGTGCGAAATTTCTCTTACGCCCAGAAAATCTGATTTTATAGAACAAACATTTCTTTTTGGGCATTGTTAATTTTATCAAGGTGAAACATCAGGACGCTACGATAGAAAATATTCAGTTTCTCTTTTTTTCAGCTTTAAAAACAATTCAATGAAACTTTTAAAATTCAAAATTTTTCTGCTGTTCATCATTCAGCTACTTTAGGTTTATTTGCAATGAAATAATCAGACTGTCAAGAAATAAGTTGATTTTTTAACCAAACTGTTGAGTTTGCAACTTACAAAGATGAATTTTCAATTATATAATCGAATTTTAAACAGAAAAGATTAAACTTCAACTAAAAACCGTTGCATTTCCAACGAAATAATTGAATCTTTTAGAAGACAGTTTAATTCCTAGAAAAAAAAACGGTGAATTTTAAATCCAAAAGGACAAATTTTCTGTCGAAATAGGCGAATGATCAACAAAACAGTTGAATTTGCAACCAAAACTTTAACCAAAAACAGTTGAATTTTCAAAAGGAAAATTGGAATGTTCGATAAATAGACGAATTCTCAACGAAAAATTAAATAGTTGGTATTTCAACAACAACAACAAAAAACAGTTTGAAATAAAATAGTTAAATTTTAAACCAAAGAGTTGAATTTAAAAAAAAATCAACAAAATAGTTAAATTTTTAACCAAATAGTTCAACTTTTAACCCACAAAGATGAATTCTTAACCAAAAGGACGAATTTTCAATAAAGGAAATTAATTTTCTACTAAAAAATGACAAATTTTCAACAAAATAAACCAATTTGTAAATGAATAATAACATAGATTTTCAACCGAATAGTTGAATTTTCTACTAAAGACGATAAATTACCATCCAAATATGAATAAGTTAAATTTTTTAGTTGAAAAAATTAACTTTCGTAGAAAAAAAAAAGGATTTTCAACAAAATAGTTGAGTCTTCAAGCAATATAATAAATTTGAAGAAAAGTAGTTTAATTTTCAATCAAGTAGTTGAATTCTTAACCAAAACGATGAATAGTCAACCAATAAAATTAATTTTCTACCAAAAAAGACGAACTTTCAACAAAATAGACCAACTTACAGACAAATAATTTATTTTTTAACTAAAGACGATTAATTTTCAGTAAAATAGATTTGAACTAAATAGCTGGATTTTGAACCAAAGAGAGAAATTTTCAACTAAAATGATGAATCTGCCATTCTGCAACGAAAAAAATAGAAGAAAATAGTAGAAAAAATAGTAGAAGAAAATTTTTCTACCAAACAGTTGAATTTTCAATACGAAATTATTAATTTTCTACCAAAGAGACGAATTTTCTAATCAAAAAGACGAATTTTCAACAAATAAAGATTTTTCAGCCAAGACAGGAAAAAATGTCAAAGAAATTGTTGAACATTCAAGCCAGAAGACAGCATTTTCAACCAGAAAATATTAATTTTCAACAAAAATGTTCATTTTTAACCAAAAAATTGCAGTTTTAATCAAAAGAGAGAAAATGTCCACCAACAGGATTTGTTTTCTACAATAAAGACCAATTTTTAATTAAAAAAGATTACGTTTCAGCAAAAAAAAATGGAAGTTACATTTGTAGGTTAAAAAATTAATTTTTAATAAAGAATATAATTTTCAGCAAAATATTTTAATTTTCAATCAAAGAGATCAAGCCTCAAACGAACAAATTTTCAACAAAGTTGTTCAAGTTTTACCCAAGTGATTGAATTTTCAACCAAAAAGATGAATTTTCTACCAAAAAATATGAATTCTCAACGAATAATGTAATAGTAGATAATTCAAATAAAAAGTATGACTTTTTAATAAAAATTGTTGAATTTACAACCAAATAATAAAATTCTTCACTACAATTACAGTCGTCAGGATGAAGCAACTGCGAGGGAAGAAGAAATAAAAATACAAGGCAAATAAATTACATACTAAAATAATTACTAGTCCCAAACTTCATTTTCAAAATTCTCTAACTTTGCCCCGACCAATTTTCTACTTGCCCTAACCATTAATATTTAAATACCATTTCGATTCTAGTTTCCTGATTTTCAGCGTGATAAAATAAACAGTCTCATGTTGAAAAGGTAATCTTTTTTCGTTCAGCAGAGAAAAAGTTTGAAAAACTATTTTTTCTTTGAAAGAACAAAAATTCCAGAACCAGAAGCAAAATTCAAGGACTTTTCCAGGTTTTTTCCAGGTAAAAACGAATTCCAGGACTCTTCCAGGTTTTCAAGGATTTCCAGGACACTCATTTTTTCGAAAATTCACTGTTCCAAGTCAGAATTTTACTCAATTATACTTCTTTTAAATCCAGGTATAACTTCGGATTATAATTCTTTTGACAAATTCCCTAAATCAACAAAAAATTATTATTCTTTTCGAAAATTCCCAGTTCCAAAGCAGAATCATAATCCTTTTTAAAAAGTCACCGTTTCAAGTCAAAATTGCATTTACTACGGAAAATTCACTGTTCCAGGTCAAAATTATAATTCTTATCGAAAACTTCCTCATCCAAGTCAGAATTATAATTCTTCTCGAAAATTTCTTATTCCAGATCTAAATTATGAATCTTTTTTTTTTTTTTTAATCAACTTTAAATTAATTTTTTTAAATCAACTTTGTATAGCTCTTGAAAATTCCTTCGAATTTTTCAAAATATCTAAATTCTTAAAAATTCTTAGAAATCCCTTCAAATGATTGAAATCTATTCAAAATTCCTTGGAATTTTTACCTAAAATATTTTTATATTTCGAAAGTTTTTTTGTTTTTTTTTGAAAATTCAGTGATCCAATTCAGAAAATAAATATAATAGCTTCGGAACATTGCCAGTTCCAACCAAATTATCAGTTCTTTTTTAAAATGCACTGTTCCACGTTAGGATTATTAATCAGAATCATCATTCTTTGAAAAAATTCCCCGTTTCAAGTCAAAATCGTCTTTACTTTGGAAAATTCAATGTTCCAATCCAGAATTATAATTCTCACAAATTTCTTATCACAGATCTAAATTATAAAGCTTTTTTTTCTCGAAAATTTACTGATCCAATTCAGAATTGAATACAATAGCTTCAGAATACTTCATGTTCCAATTCAAAATTATAATTTTTCTCGAAAATATTATCATAATTATAAACAATAAAGTACTTTTCGTGGTAAAAAAAGTACAAAATTCTAGATTTCCGGTCGGGTCCTAAATAATATTTAAAGCGAATGGAAAAAAATTTCAAATGATTTTAAATACAATATTCTTTACGATTTAAATTTAAAAACCAGTGAAAAAAATCTGGCTTTAGATATTAAATAAAAAAATGTTGGTACAATGCGTAAACCAAATGCGTATAGTTGTTTTACATCAGTTTTAAATTTGCACCTTTTTTATCTAGCATGGATTCCACATTCGTGATTTCAAAATTACATGAAACCAATCCGGCACTATCCATGCCAAAAACAGTATTATAAATTTCGATTTTTATAACAATTGAATACTCAAAACCTGAACTTTCTCCAATTCAAAATTATCATTTTTTTGCGAAAATTCACTGTTCGAAGTCAGAATTTTATTTCATTATACATTTTTTTTAATCCAGGTGTAAATACGAATTATAATTTATAATAAAGAATTCTTTGATAAACAAAAATACACGCTGTGTTAAAAGGATTTGTTCAAATTTTCATTTTTTAATATAGTATTTTAAACGAAATAGTTAAATTTTAAATCACAGTATACACATTTTTGACCAAATAGTTGAATTTTGAGCTACGAAAAGAACAACTTTCAACCGAAAATAGAATAGAAATATTTTTAGAAAAAAAAAATTTTAACCAAACATAAGAGTTTTCAACTAAAACAATGAATCTTCAACTGAAATAGTTGAATTTTAAAACAAAAAAATTCATTTTTACTATAAAAGATAAATTGTCAACTAAAACTGAAAAAAGTTAAATTCTCAGTTAAAAAATTACTTTCAACAAAAAAACTGACTTTTAAATAATAGTTACATTTTCAAAATGATGAATTTTCAAATCAAATTGTAAATATTTAATTCAAATGGTCGAATTTTGAACCAGAAAGATGAATTTTTAACCGAGAAGATTAATTTCTACCAAAAAAGACGAATTTTCAACTGAAAAAGATAATTTTTCAACTGAAAATTGAATAATTAAATTTTCAGTCAAAAAATTAATGTTCAACCAAAGAGATGAATTTTTTACTAAAATTATGGAATATTCAACTGGAATAATAGTTATATTTTCAATTTAAAAAAAATCCAACAAAAAAACATCCAAAGAAAAAACAAGTTTTAAATCAAATGGCTCATTTTTTTTGCCAAAGAAATGAAATTTTAATTAAAACGATGAATCATCAACCAACAAAAAATTAATTTTTAACAAAAGAGTTTAACTTTCAAACAAATAATTTTATTTCAAACCTACACGATGAATTTTGAACTAAACTGATAAATATTTAATTAGAACTCTTGAATTTTTAAGCAAAAAGAAGAATTTTTAAACAGGAAGATTAACAATAGATTTAATGCTTTCAACGAAATAGTTGAATTTTCAATTTAAAAAGGCCAATTGTCATCGAAACTGTTAAATTTCTTCTAAATCCAAATTATAATTCTTTTAAAACATTCCCGTTCCATGCAAAAGAAATTTCTGTTCCAAGCGAAATTATATTTCTTTGCCAAAACTCAAAAAGATACATTTTCAACCAAAGAAATGAATTTTTAACTAAAATTATGAATCTTTAACTAAATATGAATATTTAACCAAATAGTTACTTGAATTTTTAACCAAAACGATTAATTTTCTACCAAATAAAACTCATTTTCAACAAAGTATATGAATTTTCATCTAAAAAAACGAATTTTCAACCAAAATTAGAATAGATTAAATGTCAGAAAAATAAAGATTCAACCAGAAAAAAAAGAATTTTCAACAAAATATTTTTTTTTCATAAAAAAATTATTTTTAACCAAAAATAGAAGAATTAAATTTTCAGTTAGGACAATCAAATTCCAACCGACAAAATTAATTATGAACCAAATAATTCAATTTTAAACTAAAAACTATAAATTTATAAACCAAAAATATATTATTTTAATTTGCAGTTAGAAAAGTAAATTTAAAAAAAAAAACAGTTTTCAGCAAAAATTAATTTTCAACTAAAAATATAAAATTTCAAACATAAATGGAATATCTTCAGTTAAAAAAATTAATTTTCAACTTAAAAGAAACGAATTTTCAACTGAAGAAAATTAATGTTTAAACACAATGATGAATTTTCAACCAAAAATATGAAATTTTGACCAAATAGTGTATTTTTCAGTCCAAAAGATGAATTTTCTATCAACCAAAAAAAAAGGATTTTCATTTAAATAGTTTTTTTTTCAATGAAGGAAATTAATTCTTAACGAAAAATTGAACAGTTTGAATTTGCTATTAAACAGATAATTTTTTAACGAAAAAGATTACTTTTTCATGAAAAAAAGGTAAATTTTCCACAAAAAATGGAATAGCTAAAGTTAATTTTCAATTAAAATGATGAATTTTCAACTAAAAAAAAATTATTTGTAATCAAATACATGAATTTTAAACTAAAAAAGACAAATCTTCAACCAAAGAAATTAGTTTTTAAACAAAAAGATGAAATTTCAACTAATGAGAGTCCTCTTTTATCAAAAAGACGGGTTTTCAACAAATAGTTCATTTTTCACCGAAAACGGATACATTTTCAACTAAAAATAGAATAGTTAAATTTTCAATAAAATTAAAGTAAATTTTCAACGAAATAGTATAATTTTCAACCAAGAAGATTACATTTATATCCAAAAAGATAAATCTTCGACAAAAAATGGAACAGTTAGATTTTTCAGTTTAAAAAATCAATTCTAAATAAGAAAAAACTAATTGTCAACCAAAAAGATCAATTTTCAACCAGTGAGATGAATTTCCTACAAAAATAGATAAATTTTCAACCAAGTATTTGAATTTTTAAAGGAATTTCCAACCAAAAAGATGAATGTGTCACCAAGAAGATTATTCTCCCACGAAATTCGAGTTTTCAATAAAAATACAGGAATTTTAAACCAAATATTTGAATTTTCAATTTAAGAAAATAAATTTTGAACCAAACATGTACGAGTTAAGTTTTCAGTTAAACCAATTAATTGTCATCTGGAAAACATAATTTTCAACAAAATAATTAAATTTTGAACAAAAGAAAAGTTTTTCAACTAAAATGATGAATCATTAACCAAATCAATGAATTTTTAACAAAGTAATCCCACTTCCAACTGAGTAGTTAAATTTCCTACCAAAACTTGAAGTTAAGTTTATCAAAAATTCCCCAACTCTGTCAGGTTTTTCCTGACATTTTCTAACTCTCTGGAATTACCTGACCTCTAACAACTCCGTAATTTAAAAAAAGTATATGCTTATTTCACTCTAGAATATTTTTGTACAAATATAAGGATTAATTATGATATATTTATTTGTTCAAACAATAAATTCTTTAAATTCTCTTAAATTATCTATAAATTCTTTCTTGGGCGTTTGAGAACTCTACTCCTAGGAAATAAAGAAAATAAAAAATCGAAAAAATACCTTTCACGATCACGATGTGATTGTTGCACTCCCCTGGCGTTCGGCTTGTCTCCGATCTTTCCAACATTTCCCGACTGCTGTTGATGCTGCTGATGCTGTTGGTGTTGTTGATGACCAACCTGAATCCCTTGATCTGTCGTTGGACTCTTCCTCGTCATCAAGTTAGCAGTTGGAGTAGTTGATCGAGATCCTCCGCTTATCAAATCTAAGACGCCTAAATCGCACGTAAAATTAGAGAAACATTTATTCAAAATTCACCACGCAAAATAAAATCTCAGGACTGACTATCGCAGCAATTCCTACATAATTTCCTTTTAGACCCTTTCTTTAAATTTCTAAACTCTATAGCTCGATCAATAGCGAGAAAAAAATTACAATTCACATTAAGGTGGTTCAAAAATCTCAAAATTGGTTAAAACTCTTATACTTTAACAAATTGGTTAAAACTCTGAATATCTTCGTTGCTTTCGTGCTTTAAAAAAATATTTAGGACAATCTCAGCCTAATTTTTTATGACAAATTGGTGTATAATTTTATAGAAAAAAAAATGTTAGATACATTTAACATAATATAATAATACATAGATAATTTCGACACGATTTCACTGGTACTTGTTTTTTAATTACTTTTATTGAAGTATAATCAAGGTGACCCCAAAACTTTATTTTCAAAACTCCCTGATTTTCCCCCTTTATTTTCCCTGGCCATTCATATTTAAAGGCCAAAATTCTAAACACGTAATTTTTTTAATAGAATCTTTTATAAATGGAATAAAACAGTTTTAAATTCAAATTCATAATTTATTATTCCCAGGGATATTTTCTAACACAACAAGTTACTAATGTTAATTATAAATGTAACAATGATACATTGTTAAAATTCCAAAAAAAATTCAAGGTAAATTCAAAAGAATTGAAATTAATTGTAAATTTTTTAATTCAATTGACTTTTGTGACATTGGATTGAATTTAGAGGAACCGAGGAACATGAGGAGAATTCGATGAAATTCATGAAAATTCATGGTGTATATTAAAAAATCAAGGGATTTGAAAACAATTCTAAAGTATGAAACAATTAATTGAATTCAGTGAGTTTGAAACGAATGTGGCACAAATTTAAAGGATTTTAACAGACATTTTTTATTAATTCTTTTCTTCAATTACAAAAAATTCATTGAATTGAGAGAATTTAGTTAAACTCGAGGTAAGTTAATAAATTTGGTGAATAATTTCTTTGAAATCCAATATAATATTATTGAATACATTAAAATTGTATAATACCTGATGATATTATTTCCTGAAATCCTGGAAAATTTATTTAAATACTTTGAGAGCTTTTAAGATCCCTTGAAAGATTTTAAAATCCCTTGAAATCATTGAAATTCTCTAAAATCTTATGAAATCCTTTGGCATCTTTCAAAATATTTTAAAACCTTATAGGACTGTAAAATAATTAAAATCAACCTGCAAAATCCTTCAATATCTTCATAAATTCTAGGGAATTCTTTACAACTGCATGACAATTTTTTTAAATCCCTTAAAATCATTAAAATCTTTGGAAATCTCTTGTAATTTTTTTAATATCTTGAAAATAATGTAGAACCTTTTAAAATAGGTACCCTAAAATATTTAAAACCGTTTAAAATCCCTTCAAATTACTGAAACCAATAAAAAAATTCCTTGGAATCTTTTAAAATACGCTAGAATATTCCAAATTTTTCCAAATAGCATTTCATTACTGAAATCAATTAAAAATTCGTTGGGATCATTCAAACTACCCTAAAATATTTGAAATCCTTTGTAATCTTTTGAAACCCCTTGACATGTTTGAAAGCTGAAAATTACCTGAAATTCCTAAAAATACGCAAAAATCTTCCGAATCTTTTGGAATCATTTCGAATGATTGAAATCTATTAAAAATACCGTAAGATATTGCAAATTCTGTAAAATATTTTGAAATCCCTTGAATATATTTGCCTTTCAATCTTTTAAAATACCCTAAAATATTTAAAATCCTTGGAAATCTTTTGACATTCCTTAACATTTTTTGAAGCTCTTAAATCCCTAGTAATTTTCAAACTGCCCTAAAATCTTTCAAAACTCTTTGAAATCCCTTTAAATTTTTTCAATCAATTAAAACATTCTTTGCAATCTTAAAAATCCTAAAAATTATAATCTTTGGAAATACCTTGAAATTTTTGGAAGCCTTTCAAATTCTACAGAATCTCACAATTCTTGTGAGTAAATTCTTTGAAATCCATTAAAATATTATGAAATCCCGTGAAATTACATGAAATCTGATATTTCCTGAAATCCATGAAAATATTTTTAAATTCCTTAAAATAATTCAAATCCTTGGAAACTCTGCATATTTGTTACTCTCTTAAATCTCATTTGAAACTTTTGAAACCATTTGAAACTTTTTAAACCTCTTGAAAGTTCTTCGAAATCTTTTAAAACCCCCGAAAATACTTCAAATTCTATCAAATCTTCTTAAATACCTTAAAACTTTTTATACAGCCCTTGAAATTTGTAAAAACACTCGAAAATCTTAAAAATCCTTTGGAATCCCTTAAAATTATTGAAATCTATTCAAAATTCCTTGAAATCTTTTGAAATACTCTAAAATACTTCAAATTCTTTAAAAAATTTTGAAACTTCAATGCTTTTGAAATTTTTTTTTATGTTTTAAAAATACCCTAAAATCCTTTGCAGCCCCTTCAAACTATTGAAATCTATTGAAAACTCCTCTGAATCTTTTTAAAAACTCGAAAATATAGCAAATCCTACGAAATCTTCTGAAATCCCTTGAAACTTTTCATACTTCTTGAAAAATATAATCTTAAAAATGACGTGGAATCCCTTAGAATTATAAAAATGTACTTAAACTTTCTTGAAATCTTTTAAAACACCCTAAAATATTTCAAATCCTTTGGAATTTTTTTAAATACCTGAAAATCCTCGGAAAGCCCTTTAAATGATTAAAATCTATTGAAAATTCTTCGGAATATTTTGTAATAACCGAAAATATTTCAAATCCTTTGAAACTTTGTATAGCCCTTGAAAATTCCTTCGAATTTTTCAAAATACTCTAAATTCTTAAAAATTCTTGGAAATCCCTTCAAATGATTGAAATCTATTCAAAATTCCTTGGAATTTTTTAAAATACAGAAATTCCCAGACTTTTATCTGATTACTTGGTTTTTGGCTGATATGCGAATACACTGATATATAAAACAGTACTAAATAACTTAAAAATACACCTGAGAACTTTATATAGTACCAATGAATTCGTATCGAGAATATCCACAAAGTCTAAGTACATTGAAAGTCCTAATTATTATAAAAAAAAAGTAAATTATGTTTAAAATCTATCTAAAAATTACTATATAAAATTACACAACATCATTAAATTTATTATGAAAAATTAGGTTAATATTGTCGTAAACTTTGCAAGATTTCATCCGACAGGATTGATAATTTTAGGAACTTTTTTTCTAAAGGAACAAGAATTTTCAAAAATACATTTTACTTTCCAAATTGCCGATTTTTGAATCACCCTAATCCACATAACCAAATAAAACCTTCATCAAATAAGAATTATGCCTACACCTAATACAACTGTTCTTGCTATTTTATATCGATTCACTGCATTTTGCTCATGGCAACTGACTGTGCAGCAGATGAAAGCAAATATTCAGCGTGAAACTACAGAAAGCTCAAAATTACATGTTCATGCACCAGATTAAGTTGAAAATAAACAGAAAACATGAATTCTCAAATAAACCTGAGAAAAACGATCAAGAAATAAGGGTGCATACTTAAAAATAAATACTAGAGATCGAAATTTTGTGGTGAAACTTATTTTTGGATTTTGTGGACAGCCAAAATAAATAAATGTAAACTTAGAAAAAGAAGCCCTTAGATTTAGGACTAAGTAAAATAATAATTAAAGTAGATAAGACTAGAATAATGTTCTAAAATCGAAGCCACTCGAATAAAAAAAAAAGAGGTTCTGTTACAATTTGAATTTTGTTTTACCTCAATTTTCTGAGATAAATAATTCAACATTAAAACATTACTATAGTCACAATATAAAATATATACTAAAGCTCTTAAACTAAGTGCAAATAAAGTAAGCTTACTGCATTTTAAGCATAAAATAGAAGCATTTTCTAAAATAATCAAGCATAATCTACCTGACAAGCAGAAATGAATCACAAACAGATTAGAATCACTCTCAAAACCAGTTTTTTTATAAATTCACATTAAATGGCAGAAAATCAAATATTTTCTTTTAAATCCTTTATCGATTAATTATTTTATTAATCAATGTTATACTCAGTCTACAAATTACAAAAAGCATGCAATAGTATTCTTACTACAAATTAAGTTAGTTCTGTGTGTCTACTTGTAAATGATTAAGCTACAAAAACTTCTTTCACAAAAAAAAAATAAATATTACTCAAGAAATTCAAAAGCTTACTAAATAAAAACGATTAATCTAATTAAAAGAATATACAAATAAAAGTATTTCAAAAAAATAGAAATTAAACAACGATTCTAGGATCCATTTGCAAATATGATCTACGAGATAGAAGAATATAAAATTAACTATTTCACTTGAACGTGTGCTTTCAGTCTTCTGTTAATTACAAAAAACCACCTCTGAGGAACTTTTCTTGAGAAAGCCCAGCCAAAAAAATACTTTGCAAAGCACGCAAAATAATTAAAATTTTATTGCACACTAAAATTCTTTCACAGTAGATTGACCAATTAGATTTTTTAATCTTCTCTTTACAGATATCACAGTATCTTAGCGTTTAAATTGCACGGAAAATAACACGTTTTTTAGTTAAGATATAAAATTAATATTAATACAATGTTTTTTGATTTTATTGAATCTAAAATAGAAAAACAAGGACAACATTTTGCATAATTAATTAAAGTTTATACCTTAAATCAAATTTGTTCATTCAAACAATAAAAATTACGACTTTTTTGTTAATTTTATCAATCAAGCGAAAGATTAGGTAATTTTTAATTTGAATATTCACATAAAAGGGATTATTAGTAGACTGAATTTTCAAAATATCAAATTCAAGATATAAAACAATTGCAAGTAATGAAAAGCCAAACAGCTTTTCAACAACGTTTGAGAGATTTTCGAAACATATTACAACATTTTGTTTAAACAGGAAAATACATTAAAATTTTATTTATAAATTAAATGACACATTAACAAAAGTATCTCAATCAGTCAAATCATTTTTTTGTGCAACTCTGCGACAAATTGCTTTTGTGTTTTTCTTTAATATTGTAGTTTTTACAAGTTCAGGGTAGCAATCTTAATCACAGATAAAAATTTCCAGTTATTTCCCGGTTAATTAAAGTACAAAATTCGCAATCTAAAGCTAAAAATTTTTTCATTTGAAGTAATAATATCTAAGCTGCAAATTATTTTTAACAAATTTAAGCTAAAAACATTAAAGATTGAGAAATTACATTTTTTATAAACTGACCACTTCTTAAATTAGAAGTTAAATTATTTTTATTTAAAAAATGTTTAAATCCTCAAAAAGTTTCAAAATTTTATTTCAAAATTTCGAAAACCCTACATATTGATTTACAATTTTTCAAATTTTAAATTATATCTGAAATTTTATCAGAACTTCTAAACATCTTTTAAAATTATTCGAATTCTTCCTAACATTTTTTTTAAATCCCACAAAATAAAAATATTTCTTTAAAATCTTCCAGATTAATTTTGAACAATTTTGGTAATATTTGTGAATATTCTTTTAAAATTAATTTGTCAAGAAAAAAAGTCTTTTTCAATGGTGCTAGAAATCTTGAGAAAACGTCTTTTATTTTTTTGAAGCTTTCCACAGGGCTCGGAACTGCTCAAGCTTTAAAAAAGTAAAATAGTAACCATACTTCTCTTTAAAAAAAGTAACCGAAAAGTAATAATGTGGCCAAAAAGTAACCAAAAAGAAAGATTTTTCACCAAAGAAAACGAACTTTCCACAAAAATGATGAATATTCGTCAAAAAAAGTATGTTTAAGAAAGTAGTTTAACTTTGAACAAAATTATTCAATTTTTCGGACTAAAAAAGATGAATTGTTAATGAAAAATATAATAGTTGATATAATAACCAAAGAAAATTTTTATTTAATACAGAAACAGAAGAATTAATTCAAAAAAGATGATATTTCAACAAAATAGATTATATTTCAAACAAATTATTGAGTTTTTAAGCCAAAAAGACCAATTTTTATTAAACCGATGAATTTTCAACTATTAAATATGGATTTTTGACAAAAAAGTTATCTGTAAAGCAAATATTTGAATTTTCTGAGAAAACAGGGGAATCTTCAACTGAAAAATACGAATTTTTAACAAAATGAGTACATTCCTAACTAAAGATTAATTTTCAAATAAAGTTATGTATTTTTAAACAGAAGGGTGATTTTCAATCAAGAAGATTAATTTCGTACCAAAAAAGACGATTTTTCAACAAAATAGGTTATATTTCAAACAAATTGTTGAATTTTTAAGCCAAAAAGACCAATTTTTATAAAACAGATGAATTTTCAACTAGTAAATATGGGTTTTTGACAAATAAGTTATCTGCCAAGCAAATATTTAAATTTTCTAAGAAAACAGGGGAATCTTCAACTGAAAAATACGAATTTTTAACCAAATAAGTACATTTCTAACCAAAAAGATAAATTTTCAAATAAAGTTATGTATTTTTAAACAGAAGGGTGATTTTCAATCAAGAAGATTAATTTTGTACAAAGAAAGAGGAATTTTCAACTAAAATGATGAAGTTCAACAGAAAAATAAAGTTTTAACAAAAATTGTTCAACTTTTAACCGAATTTCAACCAAAGATGAT
This sequence comes from Andricus quercusramuli, assembly GCA_932178445.1. NCBI lineage: Eukaryota > Metazoa > Arthropoda > Insecta > Hymenoptera > Cynipidae > Andricus > Andricus quercusramuli. Next base: position 48,339 of record CAKNXH010061341.1, read on the forward strand.
AAATTCACGTCGAAAAATATAATACATAGTTCAATATTTCAACGAAGAAGATTTAAATTTTTAATTAAAAACTAGCAATTTTAGCTGAATTAAAATTTTTGCAATTTTTTTAAATAATACGATTAATGAATTAATTCATTTCGTTATTTCAGGCAAAAAATGTAACCAAAAGTAACCTTTTCATAAAATAAGTAACTTTTTAGTAATCACGGATGAAAAAAGTAACTAAGTTACTAAAAAGTAACCCGTTCAGGGCCCTTCTTTCACGATTCTTAAAAATCTTCTAAATTTTTTGTTCGAAACCTGCACAAATCTATATTTTGTCGGTATACGTAGACACTTCGTTTAAATTATTTGCAAGCATTTCAAATTTTAAGTTAATTTTTTATCTTTTCTAAATATCTCCTCAACTTACTCGCATTTTTTTCTAAGAATAATAATAGGTGTTTAATATTTATTATACATCAAAATTCAACAATTTTACTTGTAAATTAAATTTTTTTTAATACAAACATTAAAATTGTAACGTTGAAAGTTTAGTTTTTTTTTTTATTAATCTTGTATATTATCTACAAAAATTTCAATAGTTTATAAAGTTTAAAATGGGCGTTAATTATAACTGAATGATATCATAGTTAAAAAAGATAAAAATTCAAGTAATTATTTTAAAAACTGTTGAAATATTATTTTTTATTTTTTTATTTGTCAAATTCCCGGTCAAAAAATGAATTCACAGCCTCGAGTTTCTTATAATTCTTGAAAAATTAATCACAGCTTAAAAAAAAAGGGGTAACAAATTCGCAACTGCAGGTTATAAAGGGAATTTTAAGGTAAATGGAGAGATCTGATAACTGTGATTCCTTTTTTTTCGTGATGACCAAAAAATCTATTTGTGAAAATCAGTAGTGATATTGGGAAAAAATTTTACTGGGCGATAAGCAATTGTGAAAGTAGAAAAAGTATTGAAAAAGCGTTACCAAGGAACAAGCAGCAGGCATGCCATTGGCCGATAATAATTCATAGCAAAAACAGTTTTACCATCTTCCACAGTTCGATCTTTTGATATTGGGTCAACAACATTGGCCACCGGTTGCGAGTTTGGTATAGTGACGGCGTTTGGATCGGTAGGGCCCAAGCCCAACTCACTTGGCTGTTTGTTCATTGGTCCGCGTGGGTCCCTGGTCGGTATCCCCATAACTGGACCCATTGCCCCCATAGGCATACCATATGGTGCTCCATATTGACCTCCCATTGGTCCCATTTGTCCCATCATTGGATGACCATAGCCAGGTTGAGGTTGATACGACTGCTGGCCCATGGACGCCTGCACTGTCATCTAAACAGGAAAATTAAAAACATTTTTATTCAAGGTAACTCAAAATTTAAGGAGTTGACACTGACAAAGTATTTAAGTTCAACTTGGAACACCAGCATTTTTAAGAACAGTTTAAATTTTACGAAATTTTTTCAGAAATTGTTCAACCCCTATTGTAAAGGTTCGTTATATTTTTTATCAACCCCCAGCCCCCCCTTATGTAATATTTTTACTTAATATATCAAAAATATATCCAGGGTGTTCAGCGATCCAGGTCAGGAAATCAAGTTTTTCCAGGTCTACTTTTTTTTACATCGAATAATGAAATAACCGTTTTTTGTACCTGCCAACAGTTTCCAAAGAAAGCTTTTAAAATCTTTGTGAATTCGTTGAAATCTGTTAAAATATTTTAAATATTTGTGAAATCTTTGAAAATCTTTTGGAATGTTACAAAATTGTTGTAAAATCTTTGAAAACTTTACGAAATTTTTTGAAATCATTATGTAATCTATGAAATATTTGTGAAATTATTCTTTGTTTGTGAAATCTTTCTTAGTCGTTTGAAATCATTGAAATATTTTTAAATCTTTGTGAAATTGTTTAAAACCTTTGTGAAATCTTCTAAAAAATTTGGAAATAGTTTTAAATCTTTTTAATGTTCTGAAATCTTTGAAATTCTTGAAATCTTTTGAAATCCTTATGCATTTTTTGAAATATTTGTCAAATCTTTCTGAAATCTTTTGCATTCATTTAAAATCATTGAAATATC
>CAKNXH010061341.1:50888-61201 GCA_932178445.1 Andricus quercusramuli
AATCTTTCTGAAATCTTCTGCATTCATTTAAAATCATTGAAATATCTCAAACTTTTGTGAAATCTTTTGGAATCTTCAGAAAAATGTCGAAATCATTTAAAATCTTGAAATATTTTGAAATTCTTAATAAATATTTAAAATCTTTGTGAAATCTTTGAAAACCTTTTGGAATGTTATAACATTGTTGTAAAATTTTTGAAAACTTTACGAAATCTTTTGAAATCATTATGTAATCTATGAAATATTTGTGAAATTATTCTTTGTTTGTGAAAGCTTTTGAAATCTTTTTTATTCGTTTGAAATCATTGAAATATTTTTAAATCTTTGTGAAATCTTTTTAAAAAATTGGAAATTTTTTAACATCTTTTTAATGTTTTGAAATCTTTGAAATTCTTGAAATCCTTATGAATTTTTTGAAATATTTGTAAAATCTTTCTGAAATCTTTTGCATTCATTAAAAATCATTCAAATATCTAAAACCTTTCTGAAATTTTTAGAAATCTTCAGAAAAATGTCGAAATCATTTAAAATCTTGAAATGTTTTGAAATTCTTATTAAATATTTGAAATATTTGTGAAATCTTTTGAAATATTCCAAGAAATTTGAAATCTGGTGTACTGTAACCTTTTTGAAATCTTTGAAATTCATGTATTTTATAAAATCTTGAATAGATTTTTTATGAAAGCTTTGAAACACTTGTGAAATCTTTCTGAAATCTTTATATTCATTTAAAATCATTTGAAATATTTAAAATCTTTGTGAAATCTTCTAACAAATTTTGAAATCGTTTAAAATCTCTGAAATCCTCATCAACTTTTTGAAATATTTTTAAATCTTCTAAAAAAATTTGAAATCGTTTAAAATCTTTGAAATTCTTGTATATTTTAAAAATCTTTAATAAATTTTGTATAAAATCTTTTTAATATTTGTGATGTCTTTTGTACTCGTTTGAAATCATTGAAACATTCGAAATCCTTGTGAAATATTTTCAAATCATCTGAAAAATGTTGAAATCCTTTAAAATCTTTGAAATCTGGTGTACATTTTACAAATTTTTTTTTTCTTTCGAAATCTTTGAAATCCTTCAAAATTTTTGAAATCTGGTGTACATTTTACAAATTTTTTTTCTCTTTCGAAATCTTTGAAATCTGTTGAAATCATTATGAATTCTTTGTGAAATCTTTCGTAGTTGTTTGAAATAATTGAAGTATTTAAAATCTTTCTGAAATTTTCTGAAATCTTCTATAAAAATTGAAATCGTTTGAAATCTACGAAATTTTTTTAAATCTTTGAATTCTTGTTTTCTTTAAAATCTTTCACATTTTTATTAAATTTTTGAAATTCTTCTGAAATCTTTTGTATTAATTTAAAATCATTAAAATATTTGAAATCTTTGTGAAATCTTTTTAAAAAGTTTGAACTCGTTTCAATATTCGTGAAATCTTTCTCAAATTCTTGTTTCTGAAACCTTTCGTATCCGTTGAAATTATTGAATTATTTCTAATCATATTATATCTTGATAAATACAAAATTATTCAGTAGCAATATTTCTTCTAAACGAGATTTTTCTCTCATAATAGACTAAAAGACTTCAATTACTCTTCACATTTCAATTACTCTTCACATTTCAATAAAATAACTCTTTTGAAAGCAAACAAAAAATTTTATTTCAAGGTGAATTTTAAGGAATTTCAAAAGATTTGAAAGAATTCCAGTCATTTGAAAGTATTTCAATAGATTTCAAGGGATTACAGCAGTTTTAGAGTACGATTTCAAGACATTGAATAAATTACCTAATCATTTCAGAGAGAACAAAAAAATTTTCAAGGGATTTTACAACATTTTAAGGTACTTCAGGGCATTTAATCAGATTACCAGAGATTTGCAAAGATTTCAAAGGATTTTAAGGGATATACGCGGATTTTGAAAGATATAAACAGGGTGTCGATTTAGCGGACGATTTCAAATTCCTGGCCATTTTCCGGTTTCTCCCGGTCAAGTTTTTCAATTTTCCCGTCCAACTAAAAGTGACAAAATGTTTACATTTTCAGCAAAAAAATTCCTTTTCATCGAAATCAAAAAGAATCTTCAACAAAAAAAAAATTAATTTTTAATAAAAGCGTTTAACTTTCAACCAACTGATTTTATTTCTAACCTAAAACATGAATGTTCAACTAAAATAATAAATATTAAACTGGAATACTATATAAAAGAATATGTGTAATAATATATTACTAGAAATATATTTTTAAAGGAAAAGAAGAATTTTTAAACAAGAACAACTTGTAAAAATAAAGATAATTTTCTACAAAGAAAAAATCGATTTTTAACAAAATATGTATGTGAATTTTCAATAAAATAGTTAAATTTTCAATTGAAAAAGCCCAATTTTCATCCAAATTATTGAATTTTGAAAAGATCAATTTTCAACCAAAAATGGACATTGAAATTTTCAGTTGAAGGAATTAATTTTCAACTAAACTGATGAATTTTCAACTAAAATAATGAATTTTCAACTGGAATAGTTGAAGTTTATATCAAAAAGATGAATTTTCAAACATAAAGATTCATCTTCCACTGAAATAGTCAAATTTTTAGTTAAAAAAATTTATTTTCAACCAGATATGAATTTTCAATTAAAATGATGAAGCTTCAAGCAAAAAAAAAATAATTTTGAAGTAAAAAAAAATGAATTCGCAACGAACATTGGAAGTAGAAATCACTTTTCTAAATTGACCAAAATTATTAAAATAATGAAAACTTGAATTTTTCTGCGGTCAGAAATAAATTCCCGCTTTTTAAATGAAATTCCCGTTATTTTCCTGGTCTTTCCCGGTCAAATCGCCACCCTGATAAAAAGGTTTCTATGATTTCACGGAATCTCAAACGATTTTCAGAAACTTCAAAAGATTCAAAAGTATATCCATAAATTTTAGAGTATTTCGTAAGATTTCAAAAGTTTTAACGGAATTTAAAACTCTATACATTTGAGTCATTTACAATTTTTACTTATTTCAATCAGTGACTGAATTCTAGCTATGAATCAGTTACTCTTTGCTGATGAATCAGTAAAACTTACAAATTTATCAGTAAAAATAACTGATACATAACTAAAATTCAGTCACTGATTGAAATTAGTAAACATTACAACTGATTCAAATTTAGAGATAAGGATTTCGGAATATTATAAATGATTTTAAGAAATTTCAAGGCATTTTAATATATTGTAAGGGATTTCAAAAGATTCTAAAAGATTCCCACGGATTTTAAAGATTTGAACCGATTGTAAGGGATTTCCACGGATTATTGTGAGATTAAAAAAAATTCAAGCGATTCCAAGGATTTGCACAGTTTTTAAAGGGGTTTAAAGAATTTTAAGGGATTTTAAGAGATTTAAAATACAGTCACAGAATTTCAAATGTTTTCAAAAGATACCAAATAAATATGTTCGATGTAACTGTTCATTTTTTTTAAGTTACAGTTTCGGATGGGCCTCTTTTGTGTTTTTTATTTCATTATTTTTACACTTTTTATCAATTTGTATCACTTTCCATATCAACTAAAATTGTATTATTAATTAATAAACTTGGAAGAACTGTTCGTACATGCCCAAAAAAGTTTTAGGATAGTTTGCGTAGGAAACGTCTCTTTTCTTATAAATTAAAACTGAAAAATACTATCATTGTAATAAACTGAATATTTTCATTCACCGTAGGTTGTCATCTATTCACCTTTTTACACCTATTTTGGAAATTAAGTTGTTTTTTAAAGAGGAGACGACACAGATTTGTCCTATTTATCCAAAATTTGTTTTGTGTGGTATCATGTAAACCAATATAGAAAATTAAAAACTGAACAATTTGAAATGGAATTTTTTTTAGATTTTTATGCGAGTTTGATGATTTCCAGCGACTTCAAGATTTTTAAGGATTGCAAATATTTCCAGGGAATCCACGAGATTTCATTAAAGGTGTAAACCAAATTTCAAAAACGATTCAACTCCTAAAGTCCGTTAAATTCCCTTAAAAACCTTTGAAATCCTGTGAAATCATCGAAATCCAATTAAAAGCCCCTGAAATCCTGCAAGATTCGTGAAAATACTTTTGTATCTCTTGAAATCCTTCAAAATCGTTTGAAATACCTATAAAACTATTAAAATCACTGGAAATTCCTTTAAAAATTGTTAATCATGCGAAAATTCATTGAAATCCTTTAAACTTTAGTTAAATCTATTCAAATCCTCTTAAAACATCTTTGAATCCTTAAAAATCCTTTCAAATCATTTGAAACCCACTTAAAACGGTTGTGATCCCTGGAAATTGTTTAAAAACTATGGAACCCCCTTAAAATTTGTTGAGAATCCATGAAAACTTTTCAAACCCTTGAAATCTTCAAAATCCCTTAAAAACCTTTGAACTCCCTTAACCCCTTGAATGACATTGGCCACATAGTGCGTCAAATTGAGTCGTGCCCCAGGGGGCATTGACGCCATATGGCGTCAAACGCATGTCTCTAACGGGTCGTTGTTGCAATTTTCATCTAACTTTGTACCTTGGATAATTTTTGGCTCGCACAATCCCTGGTGAAAAAATTTTTACAAAAAAGTACAGAAAATTAAAACTATTTTTACATGAATCTATAAATAAATACAATAAAATGTAAACAAAATTAGAGAAAAGTACAACTTTTTTTCTATTATTGAGATGAATTTTGTACTTTTTTTTGTACTTATGTACATTGTTGTATTTTATTGTAGTTTTAATTTTTTAAAAGAATTTACAAAAAAAAATTGCAACTACAAGAATCTACAGGAATTTACATTTTTTGTGAGCAAAAAGTTTTTCTTTTTCTACCTAGGTTGACAAATATTTAGAATATTGTAAAGAGATAATTTTAAATTCATTATGTATACATGATCGCAATAACAAAAAAAGCTTCTAGCTTTAAACTTTAATGGAATTGTAGAATATCAAAAGAAAATGATGAATAATCATTATTAAACAACAAAAAACCTTACACTTGAACCTTTTTTCAAATATGTAGCAATCAATTGGACACCATCATTTAAATTTTAAAATTATGTAATTGCAATGTTCTCAATATTTTTCATCCTAGGTCGAAAAAGAACAACTTTTTGACTTAAGATAGAAATTGAACAATTGAGAAAGAATTGATCACGGTAATTCAAATTAAAAGGTTAGAACTCTTGAAGATAAAAAAAATTTAACTTGAAGATATAAAAACTGAACTTTTGAATTTTAATCTTTTAAAATTAAAGTTTAAAAAATGTTAATTTAAACGCTCAATAATTTACGCGTATACTTTTAATTTATAAAATTTCAAAATTATATCATTTTAAGCAATTTTAATCTAGAAACATTAATTTATACATTAAAATTTGTTTTGAAAAATAATTTTAAAAATCTCCAGGATTCTAATAATAATATTATCTTGGAAATCGATTTTTTTCTACAACTTTTTAAAAATCTTGCGAAAGCAAAAAAAAATACCTTAAAACCATCCAGAATCTTTTTTGGAAAATTTTTAAAATCTCGTTAAATATTCCTTTAAAACTAACTTTTCAAACGATAAAAATTATTGTTAGTTTTTCTAGGAATTTTGATACACATTTTTTATCCACTTAAAACCTTTTAAATTGCTTGAAAATCTTATAAATTTTGTGTTCGAAGTCTAAAAAAATCTGCATTGTGTATTAAATAGTTTTAAATCTTTTGACGTTTTAAAATATTTTGAAATGTTTTTAAAACTTCTAAATGTATTTTAAACTCGCTCGATTATTTTCAAAATTGATAATTGTTCAATTGTCATTTATTAATAATAACAGTTTTTTTTAAATCTTTTTAGATACTCTCTTCAAATTGAGTTTTCAAAATGAAAAATCATTTAAAATTTTCCCAGCAAACTTAAGAATTTTGTTTTCTTAAAACCTTTAAAAATCCTTGAAAAGCTTCAAAGTTTTATTTCGAAACCTTCAGAAATCTAAATTTAGTATTTTATTTTTCAAAATATTTTCCAGTTTTAAATTAAATTTGGACTCTAGAAGATTCTAGTTTGTAGAAAATTTTGTTATTGTAATTCTCTACAATGATTTACGTAAAATTAAAAGTGTTTTTACAACGTCCAACACCCAAATTAACAAAAGGTGAAATTCTGTAGTTTTCTGTAATACCTTGCAGATTTTTACAACAGAGTAAAAAAAATATATTATTAAAAAGTTGAACAAATTTTTGAATTGTAGAGACTTATAGTTTATTAATTTTTTTACTTTTCTATAAGAAAAAAATTAACTATGTATTTAACTGTATTTTATTGTTAAATTCTTGTACATTTTTTTTTTACAAAGAAGTACAGATTTTAATTAAAAATTACAGTTGTCATCCAAGGCGTTAAAATCTTTACAAATCTGTTAAAATTCTTGAAATTCCGTGAAATATTTCGAAATATTACAAGATACCTTCAAATCCCTTTAAAATTCAGTGAATTATTTTTAATCCGTAGAAATATTTCCGAATCTCTTGAAATCCCATACAATATTTTTAAATTCATTAAAATCTTTTAAAAGCCATACAAATTCCTCGAAGCCCCTTAAAATATTTTTTTTTCGAGAAAAATAAAAAGGGTGAAAACAGGCAATAAAAAGCTTTTATTATTTTCCAAAATCAGGGAGAATTTTTTATTTTACTTACTGGTCGACTCCGTGAAAAATATATACCAGAATTGTTGATTCATAAAACCCCTAATTTCGTTGGTTTTGTTTGTTATTCAAAATTGCACAAAAAATTGAATACTAAAAAATCCCATTTTTTCAATCCCTAGTGGAAATTTTTTTACAAAAAAAAAAACAATAAATTAAAAACAAAATTACAGGAAAATAGTATTTTTGCCTATTACTTTGACGATTTTTGTATTTTTTCAGTATATTGTTATATTTTATTGTAGTTTTAAAATTTCACAAAAATTATACCAGAATTTGCAGATTTAAATATGTTATCATCGTAAAATTCCAACTTTTTAGTTTAAAAATTGTAAAAAATAAAATTAATTTATTGTATTTTCCTGTAAAAATTGTTCTAGTTTTTCGCACTTATTTGTAAAAAAATGTCCAAGAGAGATTGAAAAATACACAATCAAATTTGATTTTTTTTAAATCAATTTTTGTGAAATTTTGGATGACACGCCAAAACTATCCGATTAGTGTTTTGAGGGTCGAAATGGTAATTTACAGTTTTCATTGAGTCCATTAGTAAGTAAAATTAAAAATGCCTACTGATTTTGTAAAAAAATATTTTTTTTTTACATTAGTTTAGGCTACGCCCTAGCCTTAATGAAAGTTTGATGATTCTTAATTTGGATGAATATTGAATAACAAAAACAGGAAATTTTTACGTGAAACTTCAAGCAGGTGTTGCTTATCTTCCGGTTATTTATAAACACGCAAAGTCCACATGCATTTACATTAAATATTGTACTCACAACGGAAAAAAATAGTTAAAAATTGGTTTGAAGTTAGCAAAGTTATTAATCCAAAACTTTATTCTTCCCTTATTAAATTCCGGTTAAATTAAAACAAGGATTCGTTTAACACAAATTAAAACAAAAAATTATATGGAAATTGGTTATAAAATCTTTTCAAAAAATATTTCTAAAAAATATGATCTTACCTGAACGATCGCTGGATCATTGGGTATGGAGCTAACATTGCTAACTACTCGAATATCCTTTATGTCCGTTCCACGGAAGAGGATGTATTCGTAGATCTGATTTTGAGGTGCAACCGGAATTTGTGTTTCGCGGTCTTCCGTACCGAATGACCTCACTGTAAAAAATAAAATAAGAAATATTAATCAATGAGCTATTTGTTAAAGGCGAAATCTTGAAATAAAATAATGTGGGGTCAACAAAAAAAGTTGAATTTTCAACCTAAAAATATTAATTTTCTACAAAAAAAAAGATCAAGTTTCAAAAAAAGAGTTGAGTTTTCATGCTAACCAAAAGAGATCAATTTTTCAACAACAAAAAAAGACAAATATCTACAAAACAATTGAACTTTTCACAAAAAAGTTTATATTCGGCGAAATAGTTGAATTTTCGACCAAGAAAATTAATTTGCTACCAGAAAGACAAAAAAAACATAATTTCTAACAAAATAGTCCAATTTTGATCCAAACAAATTACTGTTAAACTAAAATGAATAATATTTAACCGGAAAAAATGAAATTTTAACTCAATAGTTGACTTTTCAATCCGACCAATTTTCTGCCAAAAAAATGAATTTTGAAAAAAATAATTAAATTTACGATAAAATAGTTGAATTTTTAACAAAGAAAGCTGACATTTCTACCAAATAGTTCAGTTTTCAAGCCGAAGAGACGAATTTTCAAAAAAATACATATTTGAATTTTTAACCGAATTAAGAACCAATTAGTTGAATTTTCAAACTACAAAGATGAATATTCTACCAAATGAATGAATTTTCAAACAAAAAATTTCAAACTATAACCAAAAACAGTAGCATTTTCAATCAAACAGATGAATTTTCAAACCAAAAGCATGAATTTTCTATCCAAAAAACAAATTTTCAACACAATAATTACGTTTTCAAAAAAAAGTTGAACAAAACAGTTTAATTTTCGACCAAATAGTTGAAGTTTCAACAAAAACAAAATTAATTAACAACAAAACAGTTGCATTTACAGCTAAATAGTTCAACTTTCACGAAAAAATTAACTTTTCCACAAAATAGTCCAATTTTCGACCCAAAAAGATTAATTTTTAGTCCGAAAGGACGAATTTTCTATCGAAAAAATTAATCAACCAAATAGTTGAATTTTTAAGCCAAAAAGGCAAATTCTCCAAAAAACAGACGAATTTTCAACCCGAAAATATACATTTTTAATAGAAGAGTTAATTTTCTACAAAATAGTTGAATTTTTAAACTAATAACGATAAATTTTTCAACCAAGAATGAAATATTTAAATTTTCAGTTTGAAACATTAATTTTTAACCCAAAATTTTTAAAAATAAATTTGTAACAAAGAAGTTTCAATTTTTGACCAAGAAGTTAAATTTGAAACCAAGAAGATTAATTTGCTAAAAAAACAACTAATGGAATAGTTAAAACTTATAGTTACTACAGTTCATTTAAAAACAATTATAAAATAAAACGAATTTTCAACAAAATAATAGAATTTTTAATCAAATGAAATTAATTTCGAACCAAAAATATAGTGGTAGACTTTTCAACCAAAAAGAATTATCTTGTGACCAAAAAATATCTTTAACAAAATGATTAAATTTTCAACGAAATAATTCGAGCTTCAAGAAAACAGTTGAATTTTTAACGAAATAATTCAATTTAATAAAAAGTTCATTATCAGCCAAATAGTTGAATTTTCAAGTGAAAAAGATAATAGTTCAATATAATAATTAATTTTTTAACCAAAAAAGATGAATTCTAAAAGACAAACGCAATATTTGATATTTTAACCCAAGGAGATGTTTATTTTAAATAAAATACAATGGAATTGAACCAATAAAGATAAATTCTCGACAAAAAATGTAATAATTGATATTTCAACCAAAAGAGATTTTAAATTTTAAATAAAGAATAGGTTAATTCAACTAAAAAAAAAAGGATATACAACAAAACAGTTAAACTTTCAAGCAAATTGTTTAATTTTCAAGCCAAGAATGCGAATTCTCTACAAAACATATTAATTTTTAACCCGAAAATATGAATTTTCAACAAAATTAATTTTCGACTAAATAGTTGAGTTTTAAAACTAAAAACGATCAGTTTTTTAACCGAGAATGAAATAGTTCAATTTTCAGTTCAGTTCAGTAAATTTCAATTTTGAAAAACGAACTTTCAACAAAATAGTTAAAATATTCGAGCAAAGAGATGAATATTCAACTAATAAAATAAATTTCGAACAAAACAGTTCAATTTTTAACCAAGTAGTTAAATTTTAAATCAAGAAGATTAATTTTCTAACAAACAAAAAAAAAAGAACTAATTTTCAACTTGAACTTCTTTCGAATTAGACTTTTTCCAAAGCAGAATAGCTGTCAAATTTAGATTTATTATAATTATTTTTCAAAATTCTTCCCGATGAATTAACGGCTTCAGACATAAACTAAAAAAAAAAATGTTGGTACAATGCGTAAACCAAATGCGTATAATTGTTTCACATCAGTTTTAAATTTGCACCATTTTAATATCGCATGGATTCCACATTCGTGATTTCAAAAGTACATGAAACCAATCCGGCACTATCCATGCTAAAAAACA
>CAKNXH010061342.1:0-51998 GCA_932178445.1 Andricus quercusramuli
GCTCTTTAAATTAAATTGCCGGTCAAGCCGACACCCTGCATTTGCAAGATTAATAAAAATCCTAGAATGTCAACATTCAAAAAAATGTAATACTCTAAATTTTTTACGGTTAACAAGAAGAATAATGATAAATAAATTTATGTCACATGAGTATAGTAAATTACTCTTTAAACAATGAAAAAAAAACAACAGAAAAACATTAATTGATAAAAAAAAAACTCACCCTTTTCAAAATGGCAATACGGTGTTTCAGTTTGACATTTTCCTGTTGCAATTTACTATTTTCCTCCTGAAATGTCTCTAATTCTTCATTCGAATATTCAGAAGTCTCAGGACCTCTCTTTTTTAACAATTCATTAAGCGTCAAAACTTCATTTTTTAGTACTTCTATTTCCTCCTCCTAATGAAGATAAAAAAAAGAAACCTAACCTCAAAATTTGTTTTGCATGATAAAATAGTAATTTTATATTGAAATCGTCGTATGTTTGAATTGCCGATTATTAAAAAACTTACCGCGATCTCAGCTTTCTTGTAAAGGCTTTCCAAATTCGGAATAGCCATCACGTTAAATATTTTCTATCACGCACAGTAGCACACGAAAAATTGGAAAAGAATGCACGTGGAATTGCGGATTTCAAACATTTCTTTCAACGCGCACTCGATTTGCGCAGACTGAAGTATTTGAAGACGTGACGTCAGCTAGTAACATGTCCGCATGCGGAGGGTCAAACCAAGGATAATATAATAGCTTAGATGTAGCACCTCACTAGCGGGGTATCGTAGTTCAAATAAATCCAATAGATGGCGCTCCGAACGCGTAGGCCCGTGTTTGCATTGTTGTGTATAGCAAAAATACTAAAATTCATTTAAAACTTGATACTTTTTATAAAAATGAAAGAAGAACATAGTTGTCAGTAACAATGAGCGCAGCTGTAATTATTAATAAAAAATTCATGAAAACATGTAATTTATTATTAGGAAAATTGAATATAAAGATGAGTATTTTGAAAACAGTTTGAATTGTATTCATATTTCTCTATTGTTTATTTTGCTAATGTAATCAATTAATTTTATCAATAATCGCAATTGTTACAAATTTTAAACATTTATTGATATTGTTCAATTAATAATGGTAACAATAATATACAAACCTTAATAATTAGCCTTATAATATACTTTCGTATTAATTCTTCTAGAAATTTCCTCTCTCAATGAAAAAAATATATTTATACATAATTTGTTTATAATAAATTATATATAAATAAATTAATGTAAGAATTGCATCAAAACAGTTTAGAATTGAAGAAAAATTATTTATTGAATATATTATTGAAGACACTTATAATTATTGGAAAGAATAATTTATTAAACAGCGATTCACAAGATTAATGAGTAAAAAAAAGATTTATATTGATATATAAAAGCATTTAAATTTGAAGCCATACCATTTTTTCAAGTAAACGAAATAAAAATGTTATCATTTTCATTATAAAATTAAACGTAAAAATATTTATAATATACAGAGTGCACAATCTTCCCGTTTTTCTTGAAATTTCCCTTTTCCCCTCTATTCTCAAAAAACTTACCCGTTTTCCCCTTTTCTCTTGAAATACACGGAATTTGAAAATTAATTTTTTGCTCAGTAACAATTTTTTTTAAATGTGTAAAAACATGTTTTTTTTTATTGAGTCTTATTAAAAAAAGATGAATATGTCAAACTTGCAATTTATTGAGCTGGAAGCAAAGAAACATTCTATCATTTTGCTTTTTCGAGAAAAAAAAGTTTGGCAGAAATAAAAAATATTTGATAAATTTTCAGAAATGCTTCCAAGTTTTAAAATATTCATTTTGAAAATATTTTATTTTCAAAAATATTTCACAAAAAATTTGTACAATTTAAAAATATGAGAGGGTTTAAAAATGTTTAAAGGATTGAAAAAGAATTTTCAAAATATATATGGGGAAATTTTTTATGATTTTTTAGTTTAAAGAATGAACTTTAAGAGAAAATTGCAAAAGATTTCAAAAGATTTCCTCGAATTTCGAAGAAGAGTAAAAGATTTTAAAGCAAAGTGCTTCAATGTTATAAGATCGGAAAATTCAAAAGCGAGTGAATTCAAGAAATATTTAGAAGATTCGAAAATATTAAAAAAGAATTTTGAACTGTAAAAGATTCTATAAAAAGGCAAATTTTTGAAAAGATTTCAAACAAAAAATTTAGAAGCCTTAAAACAATTACATTTTGAATGATTTTTTAAAATTTCAAGAAAAATTCGAGTCAGCTAAAAATATTTTTAGGAATTTAAGAGGTTTTGAATAGATTGAAAATATTTTGAAACTTGGAAGCATTTCTGAAAATTTGTCAAATATTTTTTATTTGTGCCAAACGTTTTTTCTCGAAAAAGCAAAATGATAAAATGTTTCTTTGGTTCCAGCTGAATAAATTTCAGGTTCGACATATTCAACTTTTTTTAAATGTGTGCATAGGACTCTATAAAAAAACATGTTTTTACATATTTTCAAAAAAATTGTTACTGGACAAAACATTTATTTTTAAATTTCGTAATTGTTAAATATTGTTCACTAGTAAAAGCTGTAAATATAACAAATTCGTCATCATTTTTGAACCAATTGGAAATATTTTGAATTTAAAATCGTTAAATTTTACATTGCAGTTGATAAATTTGGAATATTCCATTTTTAAGTTAGGTACGTACATATATAAAGTGTTCACCTTCTAATACTCATTTAAAAAGTCCCATATATTTTGTAATGTTATCGGTGTACTTCAAATATTGTATTTTCGAATATCGTGTATGTCAAGAGAAAAGGCGAAAAAGGGGAAGTTTTTTGAGAATAGGGGAAAAAAGGGGAATTTCAAGAAAAAGGGGAAACTAAGAAAAAAGGGAAGATTGTGCACACTGTATACTGTATATTTTTACGTTTAATATGTTAAGCGATTTATAATGAAAATGAAAATATTTTTAATTTGTTTACTTAAAAAAATTGCATGGCTTCAAATTGAAATGCTTTTATATATTGATATAAATATATTTTTTTCACTCATTAATCTTGTCAATCAGTTTTTAATGGATTATTCTTTCCAATACTTATAATTGTCTTCAATAACATATTCAATAAATAATTTATCTTCAATTCTAAACTATTTTGATGCAATTTTTACACTATTTTATTTATATATAATTTATTATAAATAAATTATATATAAATATCTATTCTTCAGAGAGAGAGGAAATTTCTAGAAGAATTACTAAAAAAGTGTATTATAAGGCTAATTATTAAGGTTTGTATATTATTGTTACTATTATTAATTGAACAATATCAATAAATGTTTAAAATTTGTAACAATTGCAATTGTTTATAAAATTAATTAATCTCATTAGCAAAATAAACAATAGACAAATATGAATACAATTCAAACTGTTTTCAAAATACTCATCTTTATATTCAATTTTCCTAATAATAAATTACATGTTTTCATGAATTTTTTATTATTGATAATTACAGCTTTTCTGAAATATAAGATAGCCCTATCCTTCTGAATCCTAGTCGTTCTATCCAAACGAATGCTCCGCTTATCCACCTCTATCATTTTCTATCCGTTATGCAATCCAAAATCTTATCTACCTTTTTTAATCTCTATTTTCCTATCTCATCGAATCTTTCCCTATCTTTTGTCAAATCAGAGATAAGGTCAAATGTAAGTCAGTCGTATTCTTATAAATCCCAGTCTTTTTATCCACATGAATCCTCCGCTTAGTACCGGCAGGTCCCCGTTAGGTGGCTGATCGTAGAAGTCAGCCACAAGTGAAATCATTTGCACCGTTTAGAACTAGAGGGTCGGCAGACGCCTTTGTAGAGTTCGATTAGTAAGTCGTAAAGTTGGAGAGTTTTGTTAGATTAACATGGATAGAAAATGATAAGTCTTTATGAATACGATATAGGGTAAGTGTGGGTATTACCGTGGATGCTCCTATTACTGCGGTGTCAAAGATAAATAATTATTTATAATGTTTTGAATGTATATAATGCTTTGAAACAATTCAGAACATTATTATGTGATATATTTTTAATTATCATCAATAAATCAACTGCAGTTACATAATTGCAAGCTTTAAATCTCCTAAATTATTGGTAACTTCACTTGAAATAAAATAGCTGTATTACCAGCGCAGTAATTGGGTTACCACGGTAGTTGGCGCGCGGTAATTCATGCAGCCCGCGGTAATATCTACATGGAACATTTTTTTTAGATTCGCATTTTTCTCGTAAATCTAATTTCTTTTCACGTTCTAACGACTGAATTTCATTGATTAAATATCAAATATTGCTTCACGAATTAATGCGTAACGAACTTCCCATTCAAACACTTGTTTTTCATCTTCAAAAGTCGTCTTGATTTTTTTTCCCGCTGTAATACCCACACTTACCCTATAGAATCATTGATCGAAAGCTATCGCTTTTTATCAATGATCCTTTTCTATTCTTTGCTATCCAATTATATGCGACGTCTATCACACGATTATATTCGACACCTAGTCCAGCAGTAAAGGAGGCTGATATTCTCATCTTAAGGTTGCTCCAGTCGATAAGCCTCTTTTTGCCAGATTCCGGGGACTTGAATAGTAGATTAAACTTAAAAGTCAAAAAATAGATATTAAACCGGGTGTTCGCCTTATCCTCATCACCCTAGCGGAAGAAACGGAAAGGTTCGGAAAGACCGCGTCGGAAAGATTTCGGAAAGGGTTCGGAAACAGGTTCCGTTCCGATCCTTTCCGAATTGTATGGGACCTTTGCTTCCGATTTCTTTCCGAACGTCGAGCTGTCCCATGAACCTTTCCGAGTCTTTCCGAATGTCCCACTCTCCGACTTCTTTCCGATTATTTCCGAATGACTCCCCACTTTACTCTTTCCGAATGTATCCAATTTCTTTACGAATCGAATAAAAAAAAAACAATATTCTCGTAATAATAATAATATATTTTTATCTTCAAAGCATTTTAAATTGCAGTAATCCTATTGATTCCTTTGAATCCAGCGAAGACTATTCCTAAAAACCTAGAAATAGAGAAATTTCATAACTCAGAAAGCCTTTTTGACTTTCGTACGTTACGCGTACATTATTGCTGCATATTATCGCATCTAAACTTTCCAAATTTCGAATATTCCATTTACGCGTGTCTCATTTGTAATTACTATAATAAGTCCTTTATGAAATTCCTTTTTTGTATGGTAAAAATAATACACTATGAAATATAAATTACACTGAGCTGGACTGAATGATGAAAAGCCATACAAGCGTCACTTTGGTCGATTTCCATATTCACAATAAGAAACAAGGTTTACTGAAAAATTAACTGACCCCGCAATAACGTTTTACTGCAAACACTGGAAAGCACTATGAGAAAATAGGAATATCCGAAATTTGTTGTGTTTTCAACGATTTCAATCAAGAATCTTCGGGAAAGCTCTGACAGCATCTCGTCGTCTCTGCTTGTCTCCAGCGCCATTTTGATCCAAGATTGTCGCTTACTCACTCACTCGCTTTCAGTTGTGCAATCGATAAACCCAATCGATAGTAAGTATTCGATTGCACTGATACTCGACTGAACCAAAACAATTGAATGTCATTATAAGTTTTTAAAAATGTCGTTAATGAGCGTCAAAATCTGCCAATGATAATGATTCTTGTAGATCTCACAAAAAATATAATCACATTCAATTGCTTTCCTACAAATGAGGGTGGCGTCCCATGGCAGCGTCAAACTTGGCGCAAAACGCAAAACCGTAAATCACCAGACATTACAGCCAATGACTGTGCTTCTGTGGATTACTAGGAGAATATCATTGGCTGAAACATCTTGTGATTTGACGTTTTGCGTTTTGCGCCAAGATAGACGCTGCCATGGGACACCACCCTGATCTTTGGTTCAATCAAGCTCAGTGCAATCCAATACCTGCCATAATCGATATGAATAAAATCGAAGAAACAAAATGGCGATTCAAGAGACACTGATAGCGATTTTCCCAAGATTTTTTTTAGAATCACACAAATTTTCGGAAATACCTATTTTCCCATGGTGTTTTCAGTCAAACATTATTTTGTGCAGTTATTCTTGGAGTAAATCTGTTTTTTTAGTGTCAGTATAGAAATGGAGCCAAGTGATGCGTGCACAAGTCCAGCTTAGGGCAAATTATATCTCATATACAGTTTTTTTCACAATACAAAAAAGCAATTTTATGAAAAGAGGAAATACAGTAATTAAAATGATAGTTGCGCAAATGGAATATTTGAAGTGTGGAAGTAAAAAAGGCTTTCTTGATAGTTATGAAATTTTCCTATTTATAGGTTTTCAGGAGAAATCTGCGTATACGACCGTTTATTTTCAATAGAGAATAAATAACAGTGAGACATACAGAAGAAAATTCGGAAGTTAAAGTTAATTTGAATAAATTGTTGAAAATTTAGCAGAACATGACTAAAAATATATTCATTAGTTTTATATTCCTTTTAGTTATATTTATTTTTATATTTCATTATGTTTATACATTTATTTAAATTAATATTCAATTCATTTAATTTTAAACAAAATTTCATAAATTTATAAGTAAATTATATGTTATTATACATTATATTTGTTTATTGAAAAATAAATATATATATATATATAAATAATACATATATAATAATTACATAATTTGATTTATATTTTACATTGCACATTTATTCAGAAAGAAATCGAAACATTTGGAACGAACATAAACTAGTGGGACAGGTGAAAATTTGGAATAAGCTATTGGGACACTGCGACATTTATTCGGAATGAAATCGGAAAGGTTCAGAAAGAAGTAGATGCAGTGGGACACTTCGGAGAAAGTTCGGAAATACGTCGGAAACCTTCGGAAAGAGAGGCGTTCGGAAAGAAATCGGAAGCAAAGGTCCCATACAATTCGGAAAGAGTCGGAACGAAACCTTCTTTCCGAGCCTTTCCGTTTCTTCTGCTAGGGCAGTTTCTCTCACACCCTCACATATTTATAGAGTTCTAATACTGGCTCCCCCCCCCAATTGTCCAGATTGCCTCCTCACACCCAATATCACTCCACCTTTCCCAATGATCACTTGAAGCTGCTTTCGCTGCATCACAGTTCAAAATAGGTTCTGAGTTCTCCTGCGACCCACATAGCCTGCATTTTGCATCTAGGTAACCTTCATTTCCCGCCTATCCGATGTTACTGGATTTCTGAATTCTATCCATGTGTATTATTTTTTCTCTGTCCTTCCCATCTTCTTTAGATGCTCTAACAATTTTTCCTCGAACGTTTCACTCTCGAAGATTTCATTTCACATAAAGTCTAACAGTTCGACGCCCCCTTCCTCTTCTACCGCTGCTAATAACTCCCTCCACCAATTGGACGGATTTCTGTTTCTAATCGCCCTAAGATCTTCTTTCAGACTTATAATATCTTTGTTTCAGACTAGGGATGTTCGATTCTTCCAGAAAAATCGATTTTTAAATCGATTCTGAATCGAATCATGAAAATCGATTCACTTAAAAATCGATAACATAAGAATCGATTTTTCAAGAATCGATCTAAAAAATCGTGAAAAATGATAAAATTTATAAGAAATTAAATTATAAATATAATTTTACTTCAAATAGGGAATAAGTTTCAATATGTTTTTACTATTTGTTTAAATGAACTGATGAATAAAATATTTGTGCTATAAATGTTAAAAATTGAATACATACCAATTTGCTAATCCTATATTCATTAAAATCGTCAGTCCATACAAGAGTGCACGTGTCGGCAAAGTATTCTTATGGCATTCCACTGCACTGCATTCAGGCAGTGCCACCAGCGAACAAAGAGGAGCTGTTTCATTGGTCTTTCTGTTAGTGACAAATATGTTCGCTAGCAGAAAGTTCAAATAAAGGCTTCATCGTTCCCGCCTTCACCTTTCATTTAAGTAATTGAACCTAAGTCTGGGATGTGAAACCTCCTCTATAGTTTAGACTGTGTAAACTGTAAAAAAGATAAGGTTTGACTTGGTGTCACGGTTTAAAAAAATGTGATGGGTGAAAACAAAGAGATAAATGAATTACGAAAGGTAAAAAAATCGGTTCGCCGATTCACAGGGTAAAGAATCGATTCAGCAAAAAATCGAATAGCAAAGAATCGATTCAAAAATCGATTTTTCCGATAAAAAAATCGATTTTTGCTAGAATCGAATCGGAATCGAACACCCCTTTTTCAGACAGACTTTAACTAGTCTATCTCCCACTAGGTTGAAAATTCCACCACAAAACACGAGAACCCTATGTTTTGCCTGAAAATAAAGGCTATCTTTCCCGCTTTCTTCCCTCCATAAGTAGTCAGGTGTATTTCTAGTGTCTCCCGTCTCCATTTCCATTTCATACCTTGTTAGTCCCCAAATTTCCACTCCATAGGTTGCCCCAGATTTCCCTAGTGTATTTAAAACGCAGACCCTACCTTTTAAGAAAGAATAATTAAATTCCGATTAATTATCTGGATGGTAACGGAAGAATAACTATCTGTCGCGCACTCTCGTTATCCACTTTGAGCCTTTCCTTGACAGAGGCATACCGCAGCAGTCAAAGACAACCTGCCAGGATCCTTCAGTTCCAAAAATAAAATTTTAGTTATGTGGAACTGGATTTTTATCAAAATCTCTCAATTTCTTTCCCGAATTTTCAAACCAGTAATGTTAAATCAAGGAGCTACTGTAAATCCACCCCTTTATTGACTTAGTTTAAAGAAGTAAAGAATTCATCTTTGAATCTTTTATACATTCATAGATTGCATCCAAATCCCTTTCCAAATGATAATTGAAAGGTTTGCAGATAATGAAGCCTCGATCCAAAATCCTAGGAGTGTTGTAGTTCTAAGATTAACATCAAAAAGCCGAATCTAAATTTTCATATAGTCAATTATTTAAAATTTAAATCATAGCATATTATATTTGATTTGATTATCTACTTTGGAGGCGCGACCCCCCCTTTTTTACACTTTTTTAAATAACTTTTAATGGAACTTCTCTGTTTTTTTCCACTTGATTATTGTTTGAAAATTTCACTCAAAATTTTGAATTAAAATCCCAAATTCAGGTGCAACAATCCCACCGCTGTCACCAAAAACATGTTACGTCCTGGGCTTGTTCTGGCCCTCTCGTGTCTCTGAATCTTTCAATTCGCGTTGTCACCTATTTATAGACTCGCTTTCATAGAAAAATCGATTATAGTCAGGGTAAAGCCCAATAGTCATTATCACGTGACTCGTAAAAACATGGGAATTGGTCTAGAATATTCTACTCCTTACGAGGCTTTAGCTATCTAAAGGCGCCCCACACTTGCTTCGCAACCTAAATTCCTTTCCCTTGAAATGGACATTCAAAATCATGGTAACACGTGTCATATGTTATTACTAATTCTGGAAAAAAATACATTTTTATGGAGTTCCGACTTATTTGTTCCGTCCTATTTCTCATGCTCTTGAAATGTCTAATTTATCGTGAGCTACCATCATAAAATTCCTAATGAGTGACTAAATTGTATTCTAGAATAACCGAAAGTTATTTATTCTATTTGAAAATTCAAAATATATACAATTTTGAATTGTCGGATTCTTCACTATGAACTATACAAATTCGTAAAATGAAAATTGCATTCCGTCACAACGATCTGGTAGATTAAGAAATTTCAATCCAAATTTTTACCAGATATTAAATATATTTCAAAAAGATCCGTAAGTTTTAATCGTAATTTTTAGTAGGTTCCAACAAGATTTACAAAGTATCTTAATGATATTTCTCAATTGGACACAAATTAAAAAATTTTTATATAATTAATAATCAAGTAGATGAGCTACGTATACTGGGATATCTTTAAGACGCAGAGAAATGATTTTCAATATCTTTTTTGAATTTATCACAAATTATTGTAGAGTCGACTTCGAACCAAACTTTGAATGAACGGAATCAGACTCTCTGGCTTACGTCTCTTCATTAAATAAAAAAATTTTAATAACATTGTATTGAAAAACATACCTACTTCTTATATACCGTTCCAATTTGTCTACTATAAGCGCCTATATAGTCCAAATAAAAATAGGTAACATTAACAGCAGAACTTGTTTTTATTTATTTTTATTTTTTTAAACTTGGATAAACACTTATTATAATTCCACCGTTTTTCTTACAGCTGGCTATTCAAAAAACATACATACATTTGGCTTCGAGAACAAAATATATTCTTATGTAAATTTAAAAAATGGACAACCCTACTGCCGTTTACCTGGTAGGATAAGAACAATAGAAAAAAAATCAGAATCAACATGAATACGCGATTATAAATTTAAAAAACACTGTTCACAATTTTTAATTGTAAATCAATCCTAAGGATCTAAATTGAGCAATTCAATGCTCTTAGACCTTTCTACTTAATAATGACATTGAAAGTATTAAATAAACACATCTGAAAGTTTACAATTGAAGAGAATTAAAAATCTGAACTTTTAGTGTCTCTCGTTTCTGGAATTGGAAATAACTTTCTATAGGCTGCGAAAAGAATGGAATTAAATTTAAGAGAAAATCTATTGTCTTATTGTGCATTTTACCTGAAAAGACATAGCATATTTTAACGAATATAATAAATCTCTTTTACGTTAAAACCTGAAAATCTTAATTTTCTCTATTCTTGTTGTCTTCTTACCAGGCGTACTTGGGCATGACGAAGGTTTCCTTTGTTTGTCTCGGGATCTCCGACATGCTCTCTAAACATCCGACGATTCACATAATACTCATTCAATAATGGTGCAGTCTCGCTGGCAGTGTTGCCAACTATGCGTACTTTAACTCTTCCCATTTTATTATCAAGATCCGCTCTGGGAGCCATTAATGGACACAAAGTCTCGAGTATGTATACTCCAATAACCCACTTATGGTTGTCATCTGTTGCTACTTTATAAAAACCTGCTGGCATTCTGAGGATTCGTATTGACATCTGCAAAAAACGTAAAATCGCTTCATTTAATTCAATGAGCAAGTTGAGCAATGATAGTACAGCAAAATATTTTTGGAGAGATTACTTTGAATTAATTTTCTATTTTATGAATCAATGTAAGCTTTATACAAACATCTCCACTTACATAAAGTCTGCATTTTGCAAGGATGACTATCTTAGAACAGAGATGTTATTCGAATTAAAGATATAATTTTTCCTGTCTTAAGTGAGATTTCACTAAGTCGCTGCGAGTTACTTTAAATAAAAGTGATCATTGTATTGTAGCAGCTGGAAGAAGACGTTAGGTCATACGACATCAAATGATCCTTCACATTCCTGTGGAAGATGCCGTGCATCCTCTTGCCGAGGATCTGTTCGCGGAAGCTTTCCTCCTGTGCTTTCGTTAGAAATATGTATTCATCCCTACTATGAAAGAACGATAAATTTGCAAAGTGATGAAAGTTGTTGGGTTCCAATACTTTTTGGCAATTCACTATCCAGCCTAAGCCTTCCAGAAGCTCTATCGCCTCGACGATCTGCGAAGGTGATCTGGTTCTGTTTGGAGAGACCACAAGAAAAAAAATCCGCATTCAAGTTTATTACTGTCACGAAGGTATGAGGAAAAGATGAGAAGCCGAACGGCAAGCTCGTCATCTGCTACAGTTCTTTATCGTAAATGATACGAAGAAGGGGTTGTTGGCCTGTGACAAGTCTATTTGTGTCATCCAGTCTCCGTAATAACCCTGGAACTTTCCCCAAGTTGCCTTTGAAGTGTGTTCGAACTTCTTATTTAATTCCGAACCTGCACCGAGAGAAGAGAACAGTTTTTCGTAGAGAGACGTCGGATTGAGTTCAGAAGGTTTGGCGAATGCCCAGTTGACAACTCCCTGAAGATTGCTCTTGAGTAAATCTTTTCGTTAGAAAACTGCCATGCACATACCATCCGATAGTCGATCAATAGGTAGTAAATGATCTTTTTCCTTAAGAAGATGAGACAATTCTTCGTTTACCTTAAGGTCCGTGAACTCTAGGGAAGCTGCAAAATATCTTAAGGCATTGGAATACCTAACATCCTTCCATTCAGCTGAATCAAAATGCTGTAAGCTGTTCAGAATTGCCAAATGTTCTTTCGACGTCAGTCGCAAGCTTCTCTTCTCGTCAATGTCAATATTTAGCTCATCTGAATCCAAAACCTAAACCGCCATTGAGCAATGATGTTAAAACATTGATCTGGCTCCGTAATTCTTCAAAACGTGCGATGGAATTTTTCAATTTTGATCTCTTCAGAGACAGGGACCCTATAGCTCTAAGCGATGGAGTCTGAATCAAAAATCTACAATTACGAACGTTCTCTCCTTTCTGTGATATCCAGTTTGAGAATCACCACTGAATTCACTTTCTTTCTCCCGGAACGCGAAACTAGACGTTTACGAATCTGATTGTGGACCTCCCTTCACAGCGCCTCTCTCTCGACCTCTTAGACCCCCTCATCACAACTGCGGCCGACCGAAATTTTCGGAACGCCGTACATCGAAGCTCCAGTGTATCTAACACTTAACCATCTGAGATCACGGAGCACGCTGATAACTTTTGTACAAAAAATAATAGCACTTATCCGATTTATATACAATGATTTTTGCTAATTCTCAAGTTGTCAGGTGTTTCAAACATTGTGAAATAATTCACGAAAACATCTTGTGAATGCGAAACAATACTTTACAATGCAACGCTTTTTGCAGGGTTACTTACCGAAATTGGGACCAAGGATCCAAAAAGTATATAGTCCCGCTTTCCGTAGTGGTGAATATAAAGTTGTAAGGGAGTAGGATGAACTGCGTCTTCTTTATGTTGCCCAGCTACTTCTGCAAAAAGAAAGTATAAGTAGAAAATTAATTATTCTATTGATTATTAAACTAATTTAGCAAATATTAGTTTTTGTTTTACAAAGAAGAATGTAATTTATCCATTGAAGAAAGAAGATTAAAGTCTGTCCGAGAAGAACTAGACAAATATCCTCAAGCAGGTCGTGTCAGTTTCTGTTTCCATCGCTATTTTCCCTACCCGTTTTCCCTTATCTTTCAGTATCCATTTTCTCATCCGTTCTGTATTAGGAACCGTGCAAACTTAATTCTTACTTCGTTTTGTTTTTTGCTTGAAAGTATATTTAACAATTGCAATTTTAATAATAATGTTTGAAAAAATCTTTCTTTCTTTAATTCAATATTTTTATTCCTTAAAAAGTTCTAAAGTGAAAAACTTTAATCCTAATGAGAATTGAAGAAAATATTAACCGCATTACATTTCTTTGCATTACCATTATCCAAAAATTGTAACGCGTTAACGTTACTGCTTTACTTTCAAACTTCGTGTTTCAAACACTGATGATAATTTGTTTCCAAATCTATATTCGTTTTCTTATCTGTTCTTGCTTTAGTATCCGTTTTTGTACCCAATGGAAAATTTTGTGTTATAAAAAAGTAATGATTAATTTTGAGGTTCGATCTTTTATCCAACGCTCTTCATGTTGGGAGAAAATGAATTATTTTAACTAGAATGATCTCAAACAGTAAATAAATATACTGAAATTAAAAATAGAATTTACGTTATACATATTATATGTACCAATATGATTTGGGAAAACCACTAGCATGTAACACAAGCTCCCAATCGCGATTCTCATTTTCTTAAAAGAACGAAGTCACTTATGAAGTCTTCCGAGAAAAGAGTGTGACTGCAATGTATATTCTTCCAAATGTTTCACATACTAAAGATGCCGCCAGCTCATTTGTCTTTCTGATTAATATATATTTTGTAACTTTCCTTCTCCCATATTACAGTCCTAAAAATACTTCAGATTTATGACAATATTTTTAATATGTGGAGGCATTAGAAGGAGTTATTTCACAATATGGAAAAACACTAATTAGCTGTAAGGCATGACAACATTTTTTCTTTCGACCAATACTACATACATGTACAAAAATATTCATACTATGCCAATTATTATTGGGAAGAATAAAGAAATGAGAAAGAAGTGAAAAATAAGTTTCCAATTTAATTTATAAAATTATTTATTTTACATATTAATTAAAATTAATTATTTATTTTTTAACGTGAATAAAGTAAGGTAAGATAAATTGAATGTGTAAGTAATTATGAGTTTCTCATTATGAAGGAATAACGAATAATAAAGTTATCTTGCTAGAGTTGACGTATTCTGTTTACAAATTTTACAATATTATAGCTTCTTATTATGTTTCAATAAAATTGAAAATGTTTTACAATTGCGTTCTGCTATTAATTTTTTCTACTTGTTACTAATTTGTCTATTATATAGCAATAACATACAAATGCGTGACATAGCTTATGCAAATATTTCAGCCTTTTTAATTGTTTCAGTAAAGTCGAAAATAACAAAATATCCCATTGTCGCGTTCTGTTATCAAACTTTTCCATTTTGTCACTGTTTCCATTTCTGTCACCTTCTTCAATTTGATGTACAATGCACAAAACTTAAAAAATTAACAAAATAGTTTTTCTGAAAAAAAATTAGTATAATTTTTTTCATAAATCCTAACAAAAAATTTAATTATCCTTCCTTATAGCCTTTACAATATCATTGAAAAGCTTTACGATTTCATTTCAAAACCTTCAAAAACATACATTTTATTTTCAATTGTTTAAAATATTATCAAATTAAGAATAATTTCCTTACAAACTTCCAAATTCCTTTTCGTCAATTTTCGAAATCTTTTAGGGTAAGGCCTTTACGAAAAGAATATTTATTTTTTAAATGCACATCCCAGCATTAATACCTGTATTTAAAATGAGAACTAAGAACTTTTAACTGGAAATTGTTTTTTTAACGTAGTTATTAAAATAAAGAAAATTACTTTCCTTTGATGTTATATAAAACATGGCATAATTTTTGAAGTAAAAAATGAATTAAATAAACATTTAATTATTTGCTACTTGTTTAAAAGTCTGGGATTCCTGTGTTGCTTCTTAAAGACATAAATCCCACTTTTCCTACTTTTTTGAAAATACTAAAGTAGTGCGAGACCTGTATATTATAAAATCTTCAAATATCGGAAGCCTATATATGTGTAAAGTTTTGCAACCACCTCGTAAAAAGGATAGTAAACCTCACCAGAATCTGAAAAGAAACTTTAAAAAACTGCATTAGATCAAAAACGATAAAGGTTTTATGAAAAAAAAATATATATTTTTGATAAAAGCGTCAAAGTTCGAATACTTATAACTTTAATTATTATCATCCTTCTTTAATTTTGGTCAAAATATATGAAAACATACATTTTAGCTTGAAACATGGTATATAAAACGATTAAGGGAATGATACTCCCATTCGAAAAAATTGAATTTTTTTTTTCTCGAAAATTCTAAACAATTCAGTACTGTCAATATTTTTATCTTGCAGTCAGACTGCCAATCATGTTTAAAAAAAAACTTATACAATAAAAGTATTTTACCGTGTAAAAATATTTTTAAAAAATTACATGTACACAGTCCAGCAGTGTAGATATAGAAATTACTCGATGCGTGAACTTCAAGAAATATTTTTTTCAGATAAGAGTTTCCGCAAGTAAAAAAATTACTGTAGTGTTTAGTGTGTCCCATAAAAATGTTTATCATTATTTTAAAGAAAAATAAGATAGTGGCTGGTATATATACAGGCAAATCTTCGTTTAGAGTTCATCAAAAGTTAGATTCTTCACGAAATTCTTCAAGAATCAGTCTCTTCAACTTGAAAAAATGAAGATCTTTGTACTTTGTACTCTCTTTTTCACTTTGGCGGTTTTGTTCGTTTCGACTGGTAAGAACATAAAAATTATTGCACATTTTTTACCCATCCCAGATAGCAATATGCGCGCATAGTGCGACGCACATGCGTCGCACGCGTGCGGATTTTGTCGCACGGTGTGCACGCAAGCAATGACGCAGATGCGTCCTCATATTCGTGACAGGTGCGTCGCACGTCGTGCGTATATCACGTCGTGCTGGTATAATGCGAGTACACGTTGCAGGTTCTTGCGGACGGTATATATATATGTACAATATTTAAATATAGATTGTTGAATAAAAGGCAGGTAACAGGATAAACAAAAAAAGTTTCGTGCGAAAACGTTCTGAAACAAAAATTTTGCTGCGGGAGGAATGGGAAAAACAAAATATTCTTTATCTACCTTGTCTTGAATCTCTTCATAATTTCGAAAACTGCGCGTTCTCTACTATAGTAATCGGGAGAATGTATGGTAGGGAAATTTTTCAGTATGTTCAATGTATATTTTCTACTTATTTTGATTTTTGAAAGTGCAATCTACGGCGGTGTTTTGTTTACCGCACCAGAAATTGAGGTTATGTGCCACTATTTAATCAATATTTTCAGAATTTCACGTAACTCTGACTGGATTTGTGTCAATTATGAAATAAAGTGTTCTCTTATTTGCTATACATGTTTGGATAAACATATGGCAATGTTTAAAAATCATTTCTCTCTTTTCACTTAAAAAAATACATTGCGAGTCAAAATGATCTAAACGATACATTACAAAATATAAGTATTAAAATATCAAATGAAATATAAAATAAACTGAACACGAAAACCGTTTGCACTCCGAAATAAATTGTACGTACATATAAATTATGAAATATATCTAAGTGCCCACGAACAAGAAGACTGCAAATTGTCAACATTCAATAACGAATCGATAAACGACCTAGCCTAACCACCGCAACCGAAAGGAACACCATGTTATATGGATTTTTCTTGCCACGTGATCAGGCGGTATCACGATATGCGACTCATATGCCTCGCACATATGTGCCTGCACGAAGTGCGAGCGGTAACGCTGCGTTTCGGCACGCACGGCGTGCCTCGCATGCAGTGTGAGTAACGTGCGTCGCACGCTTGCTATCTGGGATATTATCAAGAAATCATATCAGTTTTATGCGAGCCAACTCATATTTGTGGTGAAGAGAATTTTTGTTCGAAAAATTTAATTTTCGCATTTTTTTAACAAACAAAAAAAGATTCGAAATTCAAAAAAAACATTGTTAATTTTTTAATGTTCTACAAAAAGTTATTCTTAGTGTTATATCTTGCATCTTTCGCGATCAGAATGAAAAAATTCAATTTTTCAAGAAAAACAATTCTCGTTGCTAGAAAACTGATTAGACCTGCTTATACAGCTTACTGAATCGCGTCTTTTACATAAACACAAATTAGAAAAAATAATAATGATAAAGTCGAGTTTTCTATTGAATTCAGTTTAATCTTCTCAACTTTTGTGAACATGGACAGTCGATTTAATGGAAAAATCCGTTTTTTATTTCATCTAATGTTTTTTTTTTAATTCTTAAATATAAAGTAGAAATTCTGTACGTTGTGTGCAGGCCCAATTAGTTTTGTGGTAACAAGAATTCTTTTTAAACTTGAATTTCGTAATTTTTCTCACAAACAATGCAAGATATCGTAAATGACTATGATGTACTTTTAATAATAAAAGTTAGCAAAAAAAAAGAAAGTCATAAAGATTTGAAGAAAAATGTTGTGTTTAAAAAAATCTTAGAAATTCAAATACTCAGTAACTCCGTGACAGAATTTTTCTTATCAAAACAGTAAAATATGTGTCCTTGCATTTTGTTTGGAAAACAACATTTTATGGGCGGCTGATTCTATGACTTCGAGTTGCACTGCCTGCCTGATTTAAAATGGATTCATGAATCTCCAGATTATTTGATAATTAGAGAAAGTAGAAAACAAATACAAATTCATTATTTTTCTCTTTGTATTTTTTCAGATGGTCTGGCGCCTCCAAATGTTCGTCCACCACCTCCACATTAACATTAAGTGAGGATAGAGTGCACGTTCGGCAAAATATCAAGGATGTCATGGTATTTCAGAATTATTTCTGGACGTATGAAAAAATCTGTACAATCAGTACAGTTATAAAAACACCAAGAAGCTAAAAAAAACTTTATTAAGTGTTTCTTGATCTGACTGTAATGTATAAATAAAAATATACATAATCAATTTGATTGTATACAAAAATTATAATTTGAAATCCAATTATTTTATATTATCCATACTGGAAAGAAGAAATATAAATAAACATTTCGAAATAGGCATTGTCAGGAAGACGCAGAAAATTAAAAAAAAACTATTATTAAAAAGAACGCACGGAGAAAAATAATGTTTTAAAGTTAGAGAGTAAAAATTCAGAAATGCAGCGTGACACCCGTTTTATGTTCAAATGGATTACCGCAGAGAGACAGTCAGTCATACTATCTAGGATGATGAAGTCGACCCTCCAGGATGATCAATTAAAACATCTTCAATCAAGAATTTTCAAAGCTCTTGAAATATGGTTTAGAATTTGAAGAATACTCTAAACCTTTGAATTTTTGTTGCAGGGGTCTAGTTAACAAACTTCATCATCACTTTAGAAATTTAGAATTTAAAAATAAATTTTTTTGCTGAAAATTCATTTTTTTAACTGAAAATTTCAACATTTTGTTGAAAACTCAACTCATTGGTTACAAATGTACTTTCTTGTTGATAATTCAAATGTTTTGTAGAAAATTCACCATTTTGGTTTGAAAATTCAACAATTTGGTATTTTTTTTAAATTCGTTTTTGGTTTGTAAAATCCAAGTGTTGTTTATTTTGAATTGAAAATTGTATTATGAAGTATCAACTATTACATGTTTCGTTGAAAATTCATCTTTTTAGGCTGAAAAATCAACTCCTTGGTTGAAAGTTGAACAAATTTCTCAAAGTTTATTTTTTATCTTCAAGATTAATAATTCTAGTTGAAAATTCGTAATTTTAAATTACAAAGTAATTTTTTCAACTGATTGTATTGTAGAAAATCCGTTTTTTTTTCTCAATATAAAAGTGCAATTATTTAGTTAAAAATTTTTGAAATGAAACAAATATAAACTAAAAATTATTCAAATAAAATTTGGACTAACATCACATTCATTGTTCCAACTATTTAGTTGAAAATGTATGGGATTTTTTGGAAAATTCGTCTTTTCAATATAAAATAAATCTTTCTGGTTGCAAATGCAACTATTTGGTTGCAAATTTATGTATTTTGTTGAAAATTTGTCTTTTTTGGTAGAAAATCAATCTTCTTGTTTGAAAATTCAACTATTTTATTAAAAACGTTCCTAAATATAACATTTTGGAATATAATCAGTTTTGGAGTCGAGCCCTGGCGCCGCTAGGGTACTTTTTTTAAGGCATGTCGGCGTCAGGCTGCTTTCATCTCTCGCAACTCGTTAAAAACACTCGCAGAAAATTCTGGCTAGGTAAACACGAAAGCTTAAGTTCTTCAGGATTTTGGAGGTACTTTTTTCAAGCCTCGACTTTCGAGGCTTCCCAATACGAGCTGGACGTCTAGAAAAATCTGAATAAATTCACTGACGTTCCCTAAAGTGTCCAGAATGCAACGCAGTTTTCCAAATTTTAAAATATGAAATTGTTTACTAATCACCGTTTTCCACAAACATATCATCTTGGGAAGACATAATAATAAGAACTTGTTTTATGGCTTAAGATGTGCAGTTTTGTAAAACGATTGAAGTACAATTTGAAAAAATGAAATAAGATTAATATTTCGCGAAATAAACCTTTACGCATTTCTAGAAATTTAATGAGAATAGCTACCGTAAAAAAAGTTTTAGAAAAAAAGTATCCATTTCACAACAGTAGGGACGTCAGAAGGAAGGGGATACCGGCTCACCCGCTCGTCAATAGCTGGCAGGGAAAAAGGCGCAGGCAGAAACGTTGATACTCCTTCCTTCTGAGGTCCCTATTGTTGTGAAATGGATACTTTTTTCTAACACTTTTTATATGGTGGCTACTCTCATTAAATCCTGAAATATGCGTGAAGGCTTATTTCGCAAAATATTAATCTAATTTCATTTTTTCAAATTGTACTTCAATCGTGTTACAAAACTGCACATCTTGAGCCATGGAACAACTTATCATTATGTCTTTGCAAGATGATATGTTTGTGGGAAACGGTCTGTAAGTAGTCAACCATTTCATATTTCAAAATTTGGAAAACTGCGTTGCATTCTAGACACCTTAAGGAGCGTCGGGGAATTTTTTTCAGATTTTTCTAGACGCCCATGCATGTATTTCATCATAGAAAGAAGATCATTTTTCTTGAGGTCGATGTGTGCTTTTTTCTGCCTAGTGTTATGTCTTTCCTTTCTTTTTTTAACTTTGTTAATTCTTCTGCTCTGCGTTTGATTTTGTGAACTCCAGGAAGAGCGGCTTTGCTGAGAGTTTGACGCGTTCATGTAGGATTTATGAATTGAATGTGGGTAGTTTGCCCGTTGTGACTGTTCTGATAAGTTACATGGAAAGGCTGACTTCTTTCACAAACGATGCTTTCAGCACTCTTAAATGAAACTCTATCTCATTTTAGAGACTTTCCAGGATCTCGGTAATTTAAAAAATCGTCGACATTCATTTCCAGAACTAAAACCTTTTCTATATCCATTTCACGTAAATATTGGTACAAAGTTGGTGGACTAAACACTTCTCGATTTCGCAGCACTATTTCTATTTTGCTGTGCATGCAGTCCAGTTCCTGAACGAAACTGTGGCCTGGCTATGAAAACTTCTGTACAATTATTTCAATTTTCGAGTTTCTTAGCAGGTTTTTCAGAAAATTTTCAATGGCAAAGGACATAACTGAGTTTCGATTTTGAGGCACGCATGCACCAGACCAGAGAATAATTTTTTTTTTTTTGCAAATTATTTGAAATCTCTTTCAATATTCTCATCAGCGCACTTGCGATGTGATTCGCTGCTCTGCCTGTAATGTGCTCATGCCATACCGCACATTACAATTTCTTATTTAACGAATATTGTGCAGATGAATTGTGCACGTTCAATTTTCTTTTGTAAACGAAATCAGAAACTTCAACTTTAGGTAAACCAAAAACGTTTTCCAGATCAAAACAGATATAGGCGGTGGCCGGGTTATTGTCACCACGGTCACGTTCTTTCTTAGATTCGACTTTACCTTCCTGATGGGCCCTGTATGTTCCTTGCTGAGAAAGAGTAGGGTTTTGGTTAGCTTTTGCTTCTTCACAATGGTCACATCGGGCTTTTCGAAGATGATGAAATGATATGTTGAACTCGGTGCAAAAAATCTCCCTCTAATAAGACTCTTTCACACGGTCCACGCGATTGAAAGCCAAGGATCTAAGTATTCTCGACTGGAACTAGACCGACAGTAATGATACTCGATTCGTGTATAAGAATTGATATCGGAAATTACTTCATTTTTAATTTCTTCTGATACCGTATGCTTTTTGTCTCGGAATCTTGAATTTTGTCACAGGAGTAGTGGAAAATTTCCTTGCTAATGTCGAGTGTATTTAGAAAAAAGATTTTGCATACTTTGATTAGCTGGCCGTTTTCTTCAAAAGTGTACACATAAGAAAAGTTCTTCGGCTTCGAACGCTTGGACTTATTTTCGTTTTCTCTCACTCTACTGCGTTTCTATGCAATTTTAGTAACGTGCTTTGCGTAGAAACTTTGTTTTTTCTGATCACTTAAGGCCCACTTAAATATCCTTCTTCGTTCTTTTTCCGATATAAGATGTCCGCACTTCATCCTACTTGCACAAGGAGGCTTCATATCTCGAGCTGGACGAAAGACGCCTTTTTTGTAGTTTCATATTTCTGGCCCGATTGCCTTAATCGTTTCCGTGCGTTCTGATACCATTTTGCTGGACTTTGTTTTCTTTTTCTACTTCGCTTTTTGCTATTTTCTGCAGGATCGGTTCCCCTTCCTTCGAGTTCTTCTTCTTCGATTCCCCGGAAGTAAATACAAATTTTTTTAAAATGTAGAAATATTAACGAAAAGTTATATTATTGTTGCAAAAATCACTGTATTTTAAAGATCTCAGTGGAAGTTTACTACATATGTCGCACATGCGTCTCACATTGCTATCTGGGATACATTTAGGAAACTAAGACTGTAATTATGTGGATCTGCTGTCATGAAAGTGTTAAAAAAGATGACACTTGCCTTTGCATGTGTCACACTCACCGTCATGAGATCGTTTTTTACTATTTGATCAAACAATACATTGTTTGTGGCGAAATCATTGATTCTTAAAGAAGAATTTGCAGCATTGATAAAAAGTTGTTTTGTATTGCCATTAATTATAAATTTACCAGGTAAAATCATTTTGATTATCACAGAATGTTTTACTAGCATTTTTAGACCAGTTAATGAATAATATTTTCATTTTGTACATCCTTGCTTACCTAGATAGAACAAATAATTTATTTATTAAAACAAATCAAGTTTATAAATGAATGAGGTTTTTTATAGTGATGTAAGATTGAATAATTATTTCAGATGGAATCAAACACTGTGAACAAAAATGGACCTCCACCACCACAATTCGCACCGACTAATTATGCTCAATGCGTGTGCGTACCACCAACTAGTCCTTTTACACCATCAGAAGCATGTGAGCTTGTATTAATTATATCGAGTGTATAGTTCAATTTTCATGTTACAATTTACTTTTTTAACGTGACCTCAGGTGAGGGAAATCATGGAAAAGTCAGAAAATTTTGTTGTTCAGGGAAAATCAGGGATATCTAAAAACCCGGAAAATTACCGGAAATTTCTTCAACAGGAAATGACCGGGAATTTGAGTTAGAGACCGGGAAGGGTGGAAAACCTGGAATTATGAGGAAATTTGTATATATACGTATTTCTCAACTTGTTCTAATCTTTCATCATTTAGGACAATGTTGCATATTGTTTTCTCACTTTTTCCCTCAAACACCATGATTTTCGTTTTATTCACGTTAATTTTGAGGACCATGTTCTTCATGCTTGTATTAGGTTTATTCAACATTCTTTGCAAGTCCTCGACTGATTCTGCCATAACAATCTTGTCATCTGCGAAAGCTAACCCACGTACCTTGACTGTTTCGAGATCTACACGTTCTTCGTCGAAGAGAGTAGTTCTTAGACACTTATCCATGAATATGATAAATAGCCACGAGGACATAACGCATCCTTGTTTCACGCCTTGCATAATATCGAACCATTCACTCTGTTTCCCATTTACCCTTACACTCACTTTACTACTTTCATCTCATCTAATCGAGCAGAATATAGTATAGTACATACAATAATATCTGCCGAA
This sequence comes from Andricus quercusramuli, assembly GCA_932178445.1. Taxonomy (NCBI): domain Eukaryota; kingdom Metazoa; phylum Arthropoda; class Insecta; order Hymenoptera; family Cynipidae; genus Andricus; species Andricus quercusramuli. Next base: position 23,264 of record CAKNXH010061342.1, read on the forward strand.
ATGTAACGCGCATATCGTTTTACGCCGTGTATTGAGAAAGTCAGTCATAACAACCAAAGATATAATATCTTCAAAAACAACTTACACTAAAAGTAATAGTAAAAATGAATAAATCCAAATAATTATCGGCGACCGATAAAATGAGAAATCTACTTTTTTGATTCGGTTAGTTTTAATTTTAAAATATAGAGGTCATGACTCACTATTGTAGGGTCTTAGCACCCTGACCGAATTGATGTCGAGAAAAAGACTAGCGAGTATCCTTCTAGATGTTAGAATGTTAATGGCGGAGCGAGCCTAGGGATAAGAGAGAGTTTTCCTCTCTAGGGGACAGTCAGTTGGTAACTAGAGAGAAAGGAGGTAGAAAAGTACGAGCAATGTACTTAGTCTGAAATTTAAATAAAGTTATGTATTAGTTTTGTAACTGAGTTCTTTTTATTGCCACGGTCACATACAAGTAGAGTAGGCCACTAATTTATTAAGTAATTATAATAATGTTACTCAAGCAATAACCTAAATTAGTGACCCCGACGTGATCGTTCGGTGGCACGTGGTGCGAAAATTTTTTTAATTTTCTTTGCTGGAGTTTTAACTACTTCTAATTGAAAATTATTATTGGAAATGCAACTAATAACTACCAATCTCGATTCCAAGCCATCATGATTGAGATTCTCACCAAGGATTAATAAAATATTACCGGACTTGGAGATCTCGTTTTTTGGAGAGACGCCGCCATATTGACCACATGTTGCTTCAGGCTTTGAATGTTAACCTGGATTGAACTCACGTATATTTCAATTGGGAATAAATGACATGGATTGATTAACAACATTTACGGAGCAACTGCAGATATCCTCATCAGATGTTCAACCTTCTAGCGGCAAGATTGTTTGTAGGTACAAACTTGTATTTTAATCACTAGTATTTTTTTTCAGTGAAATGTCATTCGTGCGATAATTTTTAACCTAGTCACTACTACGTACAATTCTGTCAATCGGCGCGTTATAATTAATGCGGAAATTTGGTGATTTATGTGATAATATAATTTTTTCGAGATTCTTATTAATTCTCGTGTTTTATAAGTTAACTTAAATTGCAATCATGCCGACACCAGACGATGATAACGCGATATTGGGCTAAGCCTTAGAACAAATAGAGGAGCTTAAAGCTCAAATCGCCGGTTTACAAAATGACCCAGGCTCGGTTGCTCGGGTAGATGCGTTTAGGGTTCCTAAGATTCCGGATTTTTTTCCGTCAAGATCCTGCGCTGTGGTTTACTCATGTTGAGTCTACTTTCCGTAACTCTGGAATTACTACTGATACTACCAAAGTGGATTATATTATTCCTGCTTTAGGTTTTGAAATAACTTCATGTATTAAAGATTTAATTACTGTTACGCCTAAACCGCAGGGTTATTATGAAAAGGTTAAAGAACGCGTAATTTCGACATATTCGTCATCCTCTGAAAGTAGATTGCGACAGCTACTGAAAGGTGAGGTCTTAACTGATGGAAAACCATAATTAATTCTATGTCGTTTGCGCAATTTAAATGACGGGCCTTGTATTGAAAACGTAATGAGATCAATATTCTTAGAACAACTGCCCAGTCAGTCGCGTGCGATTTTAGCCTCTACTAAGATTGATGATTTGCAAGAACTTGCGGAATTAGCTGATAACATTGTTTAAGTCTCGAATCCAAATAACTCGTACATCTCAGCGGTTTCCACTGACGTCGGTAGTTTCTCGAGTGATTATAAATCTGATCTGGAAAAATTAGAAGCAAAGATTGATCGATTGGCTTCACAAATGAAGCTTTTGAGTTCGGTTAAAACGCGCTCACGTTCACGTTCTGATTCTAGAGGTAACAAAAATAATCAAAATAAGCCAAAGACTAAACCGGATTTGTGCTGGTTGCATAAGAAGTTTGGCGATAAAGCGCATTGGTGCAAGAAACCCTGTTCTTGACAGGGTGGCACAGAATCGGAAAACTAGCTGGGGCCGACATTGGGGAGGTGAATTTTCGGGTTCGTAATACCTCAAAGCGTCTCCTCATCCGTGACAGAAAATCCGGAAAGAAATTTTTAATTGATACTGGAGCAGACATCTCAATTCTGCCCGTTTTCAAAAATTCGGAGAAGCGCCCAACAAGTTTTAAACTTTTTTCAGCCAGTAATTCAGGTATTGATACGTATGGCGGAACAATTCTTTCCCTTGATCTCGGTCTTCGCCGTCCAGTTGTTTGGAATTTTTGTATAGCAGCAATTCCATACCCGATAATAGGGACTGATTTGCTCGACCATTATCGCTTTCTTGTAGACATTCACGGGAAAAGAATAATAGACCCGCTTACTAATCTTAGTTCTTGTTGGGAGATTATTATGTCTGATCAACCTTCAATCTGTACCTTCCAGTTGAATTCGAGATTTTCGCAGATTTTGTCTGAATATAAGGAATTAACGGGACTTGAACAGTATATTCCTTTGAATTCCAGTAAACTTTTCCATCATATCGTTACTTCCGGACCACCTGTTGCAGAACGTTCTCGACGTCTGGCTCCTGACAAGCTAAAAGCTGCTAAGGCAGAATTTAAAAAGCTTTGTGAGCTTGGAGTGTGCAGATCTTCCGATAGTCCATGAGCAAGTCCCATACATCTAGCTGACAGGAAGGAAGGGGATTGGTGAGTATGTGATGACTATCGTCGCCTCAACGCTATAACTACTCCAGATAGGTGCCCGGTCCCACATTTGCACGACTTCTCGGCCAATTTGCACGGAAAAAACATCTTTTCATCGATTGATCTAAAAAGAGCTTTTCAGCAAATTCCACTGGCTCCTGAAGACATTCCTAAGATTGCGGTAATTACGCCGTTTGGCTTATTTGAGTATACGCGCATGACGTTTGGCCTGCGAAATGCAGCTCAAACCTTTCAGCGATATGTAGATTGTTTTTTGTCAGATCTTGACTATGTTTTTGTCTACATAGACGACATCCTCATCGCATCCTCATCGCCCGAGGAGCATGAGACTCATCTGCGCGTAGTCTTTGAGAGACTTAAAAAGGCCGGCCTGCGAATAAATCCTACAAAGTGTGCATTCGGTGTCTCGGAACTGACCTTTCTCGGCCACCTCATTTCAGGTGACGGATTTAAACCAACACCTGAGAAAGTGAAGGCTATTGCCGACTTCCCAAAACCTAAAACTGTAGTTGATCTACGTAGGTTCTTAGGGATGATAAATTTTCATCGTCGGAGTCTTCCTCATGCTGCACAAACTCAGGCACCACTTTATGTTTATCTGCAGGATTCGAAAAAGAATGATAAGAGAGAAATCATGTGGGCCAAAGAGGCTGATCAAGCGTTTGAAAAAATCAAAACTAATCTCTCTAACGCAGTCCTTCTAGCTCATCCTTCCTCTGATGATGACATCAGAGTGGTAACGGACGCTTCAGATTTTGCTATAGGCGCCGTTTTAGAGCAGTTTACGAAAGGTTCATGGTCACATCTCGCATTCTTTTCTCAGAAGTTCACGTCAGCACAGAAAAAGTACAGTGCGTATGACCGGGAGCTTACTGCTGCATTCGAAGCTATGAAGTATTTCAAGTACTTTCTGGAAGGTAGGGAATTTAAACTATTGAGTCTGAGAACGCTTCTCCACGGCAAACGCGACAACTTTCTTTTATCGGTCAGTATACAACTTGCATTCAACATGTATCAGGCGCTGAGAATATCGTAGCTGATTCACTTTCACGGATAGATGAGATTCAGTTGCCGATCGAATTCAGTTTAATTGAACTTGCTGAGCAACAAGAGAATGATGAGGATCTAAAAGCGTTTCGTAGCACTCCTGAATTCAATTCTAAGTTAAAGCGATTTGTACTCGGTTCTGAGCGTGTAAGTCTTTATTGCGAATCATCAAGCGATGACTTGAGACCTTTTATTCCGAATTCTTTTCGTCAACGGGTTTTTCAATTGTTTCACAACCCAGCACATCCTAGTGCTGATCGGATAATTCGTCAACGCTATTTCTGGCCAAATATGAACCGTGACATCGCTGAATTATGCAAAAATTTCCTTGACTGTCAGCAGTCAAAGATTTCCAGACACGTTAAATTCATTCCTAATAAGATAATTGCTCCTGATGGACGCTTTGATCATGTCCACATTGACATAATTGCCCTGGCGAAAGTATCAGATAGGAATTCTTTCCGAACCAATCCGAAATCATCCGAATCATTCCGGAATCTGTATTCGAACCAATCCGAGTTAATTCGAACCAATCCGAAATTTTTTTACATTTCGTTCGATCCAAATCGGTCAAAAATTAATCCGACTCAATCCGGTTCAATCCGAACTTCCAATCCGAATGAATCCAAACCAAATTTTCAATCCGAATGAATCCGAACTCGGATTGACCAAAAACGAGTTTCAATCCGAATGAATCCGAATGAGTCCGAGTTCGGAGTGAATCGGATTCATTCGGATACAGATTCCGGAATGATTCGGATTGGTTCGGAAGGAATTCCTATCCGATATTTTCGCCAGGGTGGACCCTTAACAGTCTACGATGATTACAGATATTGTTTTACGATGATTGACCGCTTTTCGCGATGGGCGGAAGCAATTCCAATAAAAGACATTTCAGCTCAAACTGTAGCTAGGGCCTTTTATGACAATTGGGTTGCTCGTTTTGGGTGTCCTAAAATTATATCAACGGATCAGGGTTTGCAATTTGAATCCCGTTTATTCACTGCACTTTTGGAATTGCTGGGCTGTAAACGAATCCGTACAACCGCCTATCATCCAGCGGCTAACAGCTATAGGATTATGCATAGAATTCTTGGTGACTTTGTTAATATATTTAAAATGTACTTCACTAATTTTTGGTGACCTCTATATTAAAATGAAAATCAACAGAAGTATAAAAGTAAATTTCTTATTTTATCGATCACCGATAATAGGGAGATTTTGCATAGCGTCCCGTAGCATCAAAGTCACGTGTTGACGTTACTGCGCATGCTCTCCGAGTTTATTGTAGTAATAGAAACGTTAAAGTCACGTATTGACATTACTGTGCATGCTCTGCGAGTTTAGCGTTACCTTTTCTGCTATCCGACGTTCGTTAGCGTATCATTTACTACAACATGGCGACTATCACGATCTGGACCAATGGACGTTACCTGTTTTTATATGAAGAAAAATATCCATTGCCGATGAGAAAAATCATCAATAACCCCATATAACTCTAACTAGTTTGTCCTTATCAGTACTTGATGATTTTCATTTAAAAGTATCCATTTTCGTTAAGAAAAATCATCCATGACCTCAAATAACTCTAATTAGTGAGTAGTAATCAATCCTTGATAGTTTTTATTCAAAATATCCATTTCCGTTGAGAAACATCAAACATGTAACCTCAGAATACTCTATAAATGGTTAGTCTTCATCAATATTCAATGATTTTATTTTAAAATATCCATTTCCATGTGGAAATTTTTTGTATTGAATTTTGGGTAATCTATGGTAAGTTACCATATTGACCTGTAAAATTACCATAAATGACCGAAATTTTTCATAAATTTCCGGAAATTTTTAAAAATGAATTTTGGGTAATCCATGGTGAGCGGTTAAGTAAAGAGAATCCTCTCAAGTATATTTTAATAGAAAATTATAATTAGGAATTTAAATACATACATTTATAACCTGTATAACGACAATTTTTATATGTGGGGCATTATTTCTCAACTGCCCCAACTTTAAAAGTCATGTTCTTTGATTTTCTTTAAATTCGGGGCATATGTTCACCTACCCAATAGTACTTAATCAACAAATTTATAGACCACAAAAACCACCCCTCTCCAAGTGATGGGGGTGACATTTTCAACCCCAACGCCTGCACGGGTATTTTCAAAAGCTTGTAACTTCCTTTCTATTTTAGCGATTTAAAATTTTTATGAGGGTTTTCGAAAGTTTATTTATTACTCTTTTCTTCTATTTTATTAACGAAAAAAACTAAACAAAATTTAAGCATTTTTTAAACAATTCAATTGTTTATTTAACTTTTTTAGCAATTTGGGGTATTTTTATTTTTTTTTAAATAGTCTTAAAAGGAAGCTTGACCTTTTGGCTTCAAAAAAGGTCCTTAGCAAAAAAATGGTCCAGTGAATAGTTTCCGAGATATAGGCCCCGATGTGAAGGCAGTCCTAATGCTCGTGCTCAGACGCAATCCTTTAGTAGTCCACATACTAGTTTTCAAGTCTAACATTCTTTCAACGCATTCATGTTCATTCAGAATGACATTAAATCAGCTAATAAACATTTTGGAATGTTTGTCGGCGGTTCAGAGTAAGTTTATATTATTTATTATTTGTTATGAACAAATAAAAAATGCAAACTACTCTTTTCAGAAGTAATGTTGATTTTTGTCAGTATGAATGATTCATTACTATTACAGTTCATCAGTTCACGATATTAATTAATTTTTTATACACAGTCGTCCAAAAATTTCATTTTATGAACGAATTTTTTTCTGAATATGTGCCTAGAAACTCTTATAACGCGTAGACTCGGCCTTGATTTTGTAAATTTATGTGAATTTCTATTAATAACTTGTTTTCCAATTTTTTAACTTATTCTGAAGCCAAAACTCTGGAGAAAGAATTTTTATTCTTTTTTCGTTGTTCTGGCTACTAGTTATTGCTGATTTACATCAAGTTGCAAATTCCACAATGGCTTCATGATCTATTTTTCATGAATCTGGTACCATAGCTAAACGTTAAGATATTGAGCGGTTGGATGTAATGACAGCCTACTTCTATTTTCAGAAGTCACTTGTTTTTCATTTGTTCTTCATGAAGTTATGTACAAAAAACAAGTGAAAAACAAGTGACTTCAAAAAATACAAGTAGGCTGTTATTGCGCGCAATCGCTCAATTATGTTTCGACTTCACTCAGAAAAAAAGTTGTCAAGAAAGAAAAGTATCGTCCTCTTGCCTGTATTGTTTTGAACCAACTGAACATCTCCTTTATACAAACAGACTTATTTGGCTGCAAGATTAGGTGAAGTTTGTCGCAAATGGATAGTGTTTGCTGCAAAAAGATTCTTTTTGAGACAAATGAAAATCTTCTCAACCTTCAATTATATGAGAGGAAAATTCATTTGTTTCAAAACGCATTCTTTTGACCCAAAAGGATATTCCTCTGAGTCTTATTCAAGTATCTACATGGTATTTCGATATTACTGTTGCAACGCACGGTCTTTCGTTCTTTTGGACTTTATCTTCTTTGGAAATATATCATTTAAAATAAAAGATTACAAATAAAATTCATGATTAATAATGTCAACGAAAATAACTTGGGGTCATTTTTGTGCCAATCCTTTTGGCAAGGAAAAGCATTGGAAAACACCAGACTTAAGATGTTTGTCGGTAAGTCAGAGGTTAAAATTTCCCCAATTGCCGAGCAACGCTAAAATTTGCCAGCCTTGTAGAAAAGAATTTAAGAAATTGAGTTCACAAGTGCCTCCAAATGAATCCAGCATGGAAGAAGTTGTTTATGGCAGTGAGGTCGATGACAACTGTATAGAAAAAGAAATCAGCGATGATCCAGATTTTCTATTTGTTCCGATAGAACATAGTGGTTGTAGAGATCAAAATCACAAAGCAGGTCTAGAAACTCTTCAGCAAATTATACAAAAATTTAAGGTGAGTACTGATGGTGACGAAAAAATAACATTACTCACACTTGCTCCTAAATCATGGAGTCGTAGAAAGGTAATGGAAGAATTTGGTGCAACGGAACGTCAAGCCCGGAAAGCTGACCAATTATTTCAAAAACATGGAATACTGGCTTTGCCTGGACTCAAGCCAGGAAGAAAACTGCCACCAGGAATTGAAGTAGTAGTGATTAGTTTTTATGAAGATGACGAGAACAGTCGATTAATGCCGGGGAAGAAGGATTTTGTATCCATAAAAAAGGAAGACGGTACTCGCGAGCATGTGCAAAAACGACTTATCTTGGGCAACCTGTCAGAGTTATACGACCGTTTCAAAATAGAGAATGAGGAAATAAAAATTGGGTTCTCAAAATTTGCACAACTTAGGCCTCGACATTGCGTTCTACCCGGAGGAAGTGGTACCCACACAGTTTGTGTGTGTTTTTATCACGAAAATGTGCATCTCATGTTAGATGCAATTGATATAAAGCATCTGACTGAAGACTCAGATAGAAAACTTATTGATTATCACGACTGTTTAAAATTAATGATGTGCACTAATCCAAGTCCTGCATGTCATTTCAGCGAATGCGAAAATTGTCCTGGCATTGATATCCTGAAGGAACACCTGACTGAACTTCTGGATGAGAACTGCGTCATTGAGTTAAAATATCAAATTTGGCAACAAACAGATAGGATCAATCTGGTAACTGAAGTAGCTGAGACCGATATCTTCATAGAACAACTCTGCGAAAAACTTGTAAACTTAAAATCTCATGAGTTTTATGCCAAGATGCAAGCATCGTTCATCAAAAATCTCAAAATAACTCTATTGGTTGGAGTTTTCTTAATCATGTTTGATTTCGCGGAAAATTATGCTTACGTTTTTCAAAATGCTATCCAGTCTTCTCACTGGAATAATAATCAGGCATCCATTTTCACAGTAGTTATCTACTACAAAGAGGAAAATGAATTAAAACATGTGAGTATGGCGATCGTTTCCGATAACTTACACCATGACACGGTTGCTGTTTATCTCTGTCAAAAATTAATTATTGAATATCTTAAGAAGCATTTTCAACTTGTAAAGATTCATTACGTCACAGATGGAGCACCACAGCATTTTAAAAATAAATATAACTTCGCCAACCTTCTGTGCCACAAAAAAGACTTTGAAATTCCAGCAGACTGGACTTTCCATCCAACTGCGCATGGAAAAGGACCATGCGATGGAATCGGAGGAAATTTAAAGCGACTTGCATCAAGAGCCAGCTTGCAGCGTCCAGCAGATAAGCAGATTCTAAGTGCTCATGATTTATATAAATGGGCCAGAGAAAATTTAAAGGAAACAGTTGTACTCTTCAGTTCTAAGGATGATCATTCAGCAATGACAGTGGAATTAGCAGATCGATTCAGTAAGTCTGTCACAATACCTGGTACTCTCAAGTACCATGCTTTCACCCCTAATGATAAGGGACAGCTGAACCTTAAACGATTTTCCTATGAAGAGAAGAGTGACATTTTTCCTAAACCTAAACGTACCTTGAATAGGGAGAGTACTTCAAAAGAAAAGAAAAGCAGTAAGAAAAATGGTGAGAAGAAAAGGCGAACCAATTAAAAAGCACTGTGTGGTGAGAGGCAAGAGGATTCATGAAAATTAAACACCCCGAATAGTGAGAGGCGAGGGGACTCACTTAAATTAAGCACCCCGAAGGAGTCTAAAATCGCACTGCCACCTCCACGTGGTAGACTCTGGAAACTATGATTTTACAGATCGTAGGCTGACGACAGGCGTTAATTAATGATTTTTCTGTAGTTGATTCATTTGAAAAAGCACTGTTTATATGTTAACAACGGTTGAATTGTGCACTTATTCATGGAATATTCATTAATAATCAATAATTATCGTAAACTGACGAACTGTAATAGTAAGGAATCATTCATACTGAGAAAAATCAACATCACTTCTGAAAAGGGTAGTTTGCATTTTTTATTTGTTTATAACAAATAATAAATAATATAAACTTACTCTGAACCGCCGACAAACATTCTAAAATGTTTATTAGCTGATTTAATGTCATTCTGAATTAACATGAATGCGTTGAAAGAATGTTAGACTTGAAAACTAGTATGTGGACTACTAAAGGATTGCGTCTGAGCACGAGCATTAGGACTGCCTTCACATCGGGGCCTATATCTCGGAAACTGTTCACTGGACCATTTTTTTGCTCAGAACCTTTTTTGAAGCCAAAAGGTCAAGCTTCCTTTTAAGACTATTTAAAAAAAAATAAAAATACCCCAAGTTGCTAAAAAAGTTAAATAAACAATTGAATTGTTTAAAAAATGCTTAAATTTTGTTTAGTTTTTTTCGTTAATAAAATAGAAGAAAAGAGTAATAAATAAACTTTCGAAAACCCTCATAAAAATTTTAAATCGCTAAAATAGAAAGGAAGTTACAAGCTTTTGAAAATACCCGTGCAGGCGTTGGGGTTGAAAATGTCACCCCCATCACTTGGAGGGGGGTGGTTTTTGTGGTCTATAAATTTGTCGATTAAGTACTATCGGGTAGGTGAACATATTCCCCGAATTTGAAGAAAATCAAAGAACATGACTTTTAAAGTTGGGGCAGTTGAGAAATAATGCCCCATGTGTAGGTTATAATCACGAATTTCACATGATAGTCCATTTCAAAGTAATTAAACGTGAACTTGGTACTTACCGTATTATTATTAAATATAACTCCAAATCACGTGTTGACTTTTATCTTCTGTATAACTTTATTATTAAAACCCTCGAATTTAATTAGACAGAACAGAGATAAATAAATTGTTGTGTTTTTCTACATTATCGATCAAATTACCGACCTTTTATCAAGCACTGTTACCATATCCGCAAAGTTTTAGAGACAGCATGCCCCGTATGTCATGCTTCAAGATTTTATTAATTTTAGTACATTTAGAACGTTTATGAAAACAATTTATGATACCAGACGTTCATAGAAATACTTCACCTATTAGAATCTCACATTTTCATGCTTCAAGTATTTCAAAATATGGGTTAACTGCCTCATTTCTGTCAAAACTGTTTTTTTTTCATAATAACTCTTCTGACACGTATTTTAAAACGAAAATTTCATGACATCACTATTTTTCCAAACAAAGAAAGACATTTTATGCATAAACATATTATGGAAATCAATAAACGTGGACATTTTTTGTAATTGACACCATGCCCCACACGCCCCACACGGACACCATACCCCACTCTCCCCTATATTAATTTTACAAGATGATGGTATATTAAATTTACTACATGTATATGCATATTGCTTCCATTACAGTTATAGTAAAATCGCTATATTGAGTACGGCCGCGTATGGGATTTTCCCCCATAGTTAATGGAGGTAATGGGCTGCGGTGCAAAGGCAACCACGTCTCGATGAGACGCATGAGGTACAGCCGGCACAGCCCACATAAAAAGGGAGAGATGCGTTTCGTCCCGCGTCCGCCACTGGACTCATGCCACACTGTGGCATGTGGGCGGACCCTGCCACAGACGCTCTGGGGAGGAAGGGACTCGACACCTTACTTAAATGTGCAAGCCCTCTCTTTGATTGTGAGAAGGCTTGCACAAGCAAGCGGTAGCCGCCTAGCGCCGAATCCCCACACACGGAAACGGCCTGGCGCCATCTGTTGCCTAAAAGCGACAATATTTTAGTGATGAATTCCACTTGTTTACATGCGATTGAAAATAAACAAATTTTTACTGAAAATAAGAGTTTAACTATCGGATAACGAGAGTGTCTGTAGGAAAATTGATAAAATCTCGATTTAAGGAAAAAAACTTTTGCTCGAGTTTATTAAACGGTTTGATCGGAGTTGAGTTTTGAATTTAGCAGCTGTCTATGAAAGTTCTATCAGATTACAAATATCACATAAAGCACTTCAATCTTCTTGTGTTTTGAAAAAGGTATCTGGACAAATTATTGTGTTAATTGGGTAAGTAATATTATATATATTTGCATATTTATACGATCTATTATTTTTGTAAAAGTAATGCTAGTTGTCAGATTTTGAGGTTAGAAAGTTCAATTGTCCCATAATATTTATGGAGTATATTTTATTTTAATTTAAATGAAATTGAGTATTTTATTAGTTGTCTTGAGTTTTAAGTAAAGCTTTTTTTTACAATTCGCTATGTTATGTGAAAAAACTTTTTTCTTAGGTTTGTTGATTATGGCAGAAGCGACAGAACGCAGTCAAAAAGCTAGGAAGGGCAATTCGAATTGTTGTGTGGTCAACTGCTTTAACAGTTTTAGAAATACTGGTCCTGATGTGCATTTGTATGCTTTTCCAACGGCAAAGCACATGCTAGAAAAGCAATACAGGTGGATTAATGCTGTGAACAGAAAGAAGTAAGTACTGATTGTTTAAATGAAAAGGTTACCTTTAGTTAATTTGAACCTGAAAATGCTCATCATATTTTAAAATATTTATATTTATTTCACATGTTCAAAAAAGGTATAATCCTTTAAATTCAAATGTTTTCAGTTTATTATTCTTAAATTTTTGAAAACGTCTCTTAAGGAAGTTGTGCCAAAAATCAGATCTCTGACAAAAATAGATTTTCTATAATTTTAAGAATCAAAATCATATTACTGCTGATGTAATTTCAAATAAGAAATGTTGCGTATAATTAAAGTTTTTTGAAACTTATAAAAAACATTTATTTTAACGTTGAGTTTTGCAAAGTAAAATTTTCCTTACTATCGCTTCTTACAAATTTTTAAAAAATTATTGAATTTCAATATATGGCTTATTTTTCCGGGGAAAACATTCTGTGGTTGAAATGGTTACAAATTTTTTTTAAAAAGAAACCTTTTTTCAAACAAATAACTATATTTGAATATTATTTACATATTTTCAAAAGTATAAATAGTAGAATTATGGGGAATATTTTCCCAAAACAAAAATAAACCTTGATTTACCAAACTGCAATTATTTCTAAAAAATTGGCGAAAAGCGACAGTAAGAAAAATTCAGTTACAAAAAATATTGTTAAAATAATTATTTTTTGTAAGTTTAACCATTTTTTTCATTAAAAATCATGTTTTTTCTTTCATAATACGCACAAGTAACTTACACAGAATTTGATATGCTTAACTTTAAAAGTGAATTCAGTTATTACTTTAGTTTTAAAAACGAATTTTTATAAAGTACTTAATAACATACTTTATTCTTACAAAATAAATAATAAAATTTGCAATAAAGAAGTTACTACTGAATTTGGAAACTTAGAATATACAGTTCCTGAAATAAAAATAATTCGTTTCGTAACGTTGATTTATAAAACCTGAATTTTAAAAGCGTTTTAAGTGTGGTGAAATATTTTTGGTGTTCTTTTTTAACGAAAATGACTTGTATTTTAGCCCAGATGGTTCACTTTGGCAACCGAAATCGCATTCCCGAATTTGCAGTGATCACTTCGTAGGGAATGAAAGATCTGACAATCCGTTCAGTCCAAGTTACTACCCAACTATTTTTCCAGATGTTTACAAGAAACCTATTGTCAACGTTAAAGCTGCTGTAGATCAGTTAAAAATACTCATTTTATATATTTTTCTCCCTCATAGAGGAAGCTTTGTAATGGTAATATTTTCCAAAAAATTTTAATTTCTTGAATTAAACCTTCCTCAATTTAAAAATGTCTAATACATAATTCGAAGCAATTGTTCGAATGCGTGTGTGTGTGTGTAATACTTTTTTGTGAACACCATAACTTGAAAACGGTTGCAGATAAATTGATAAAATGTAAAGGACTCATTTTAATCACTAATATCTTGAAACTGACCGAAGGATTTCTAAAAATATTTATGGATTTTTTTTTTAGCCCTCAATATTAATTTAAAAATTGGGTTATACATTAAAACTTGTTTCACTGCCATAATTGAAAAATTGATGCAAGAAAGAAAGATTCCTTGATTCGAGGCAAATCGATTGATCTATAATAATAATACACTCTATTGAAGATTAAGGAAGTTATGCTCATTTTTAATATTTGAATCATCTGTTCCAAACAGAAAAACTTGTTTCATCGACATAATTCAAAGTTGACGCATCAATAGAAAAGACTTTTTGATCATAAATTTTCAAATAGAGTAATTCTGACCATTTTTGTAAAGAACTCATAATGCTGGGTAAGGGATAGGGTGCGACAGAACTTTTTCTGCCCTTTTCCAGCTCGAAAAATTATCATTTCGAATACAAAATTTGACTTTGGTTTGCCTATTATTGAAAAAAATAACTAATGCTTCCTCTATGAGGAAGCCAATACATTTTCTAACGGGACCATATAATTATAAATACAAAGTGGAAATTCGTAACAATTAAATTCATTTTTCAGGCATAATCGTTACCAAAAAAGATTAGATAAGAGTAGAGCTAGTTCAGCCACTCCTGGGAACTTAACAAGTGTGCTAGCAACGCAAAAAGAAAGTAAAAATCATGAAATATCGATACAGACAGATGATATTTATTGCAATGAAAATTTGGACAAGCAAATTCAAGTATATTTGCCGGAAGAAAAGCGCCTGACTCAAAATCCAAATATTTTTATTTGTAAACGTTACATTTATAATGACCGTAGTGACGCTGAGACTCAAGTGTACATTGCAGAAGTATCTGCACGAATTTTAGTGCCTGTACTAAGCAAAAGTACAAAAACGGAAACAAAAGTTGACAAGAAACTGAAAGAAAAAGTTTTTGTCGATAAAGCTGTTGGACCCGATGTTGAAGATACGGATAAAAGTGGATTTCTGAAGTGTCAAAAAGGATTCCATGGCGTATCTTCTATTAAAACAGACCAAGAAATGCTTGACATAGCTGGTGTTACACTACAAACTTTTTCATTCCTGCGAAGGATCTCTGAAATTTCTGATGGAACAAAAGTATTTGCTGACAATCGACCCCTAATTTTCTTATGTAAAATGAAATCAGGTCTAACTTATTCAGCGTTGGGAGTACAATTTTCAGTCAGTAGGAAAACAACATCTAGGATATTTATATCTATATTAGAATACCTAGTAGTAAGATGTAACCAAGCAAAGAAGCAATTCAAAGTACGATACCGGAAGAATTTAAGGAGACGTATGAAAACTGTCACGTTATCATCGACTGCACAGAAATCAAAATAGAACAAACCTCTGATGCAGAAGGAAAAGTTCAAACTTATTCCCATTATAAAAAGGGATTCACGATGAAAGTGTTGGTAGGTTGCACTCCTGCTGGATTGATATCCTTCATCTCAAAGTGCTTTGGCGGCCGAATCAGCGATGCTCAAATCACGACAAGTAGTGGACTGCTTGATTTATTAGAAAGAGGGGATCTTGTGTTAGCAGATAAAGGATTCCCCGGAATTTAAAGTACACTTGATGAAAAAGGTGAAGGAATCATCCTAGTGATGCCGCCTTTTCTGAGACAAGAAAAGTTTAGTGAAGAAAAAGTCAAAGAAACGTATCAAGTTGCACGATTGAGAATACACATAGAAAGAATTATGCAACGCATAGGAATTTAGAATATATTATCTAAAATGCCTAGGCACTTATTACCTCAAGCAGATAATATTGTTTTTATGTGCTGCGTATTGGTAAATTTGCAACCTCCAATTTTGAAGGAAAGCGATTCAGATTTGGAAGTACCTCCGAATTAATAATTACATGATAACTACTTGGAACAAATTATGTACATATTTTTATATATTTATAATGGTATACATTCTTTCATAAGTTCTTAAGTTGCTTTACAGTTCTAATTGCATTATAAATCGTGATTGCACTCAACATTTGAATAAATAACTTTGATATAAGTACATATAAGATATGTAAACTATAAGTATTTCTTATATTCAAATATCGCTCTCAGGTAATGTTTGAAATAAAAATCCTCCAAGAGAATAATTACATTTTTAAGAAATTGTTCGTTCCTTTGTACAGGAATCATGTAACTTCCTTTGGGTGACCATACATACAAATCACGATGTGTTAGTCCTGATACGTACATTTGTATTTGACACTGAGTGTAGATTTTATCTGACGGATTGAGTTGATCTACGTTATTGATTCTTTTGAGGTATGGAACATTAAACTTTTGAGTGCTAGTAACAAAAACCTTTCGAGCACTCTTCTTGTTTTTTTTACTTTTTTTCAAAATTAAACATTATTACCGTTTTTTATTATTTATCAAAATTTATAAATATTTATTTTAAATATAATATTTATCAATATATATATATATATATATATATATATATACAATAGTAATATTTATCAACATTGGTTAATAAATTTTTAATTACGTAAACAAATTCTATTTGTTTAAAACCAATTCAGAAATATAACAAAATTATTTCTTCCAACAATCAGAAGTTTTAATATAAATATCAGAAAAGAAAAACTAACAAATTTGGTGAAACAAATTAAAGGATGTGGAAAATAAATAATAATTTATAACCTCAATTCGTTCTGCCAGGGAATCAATCTGTACGTTTTATTGGTTTAACATTGATTTTTTTAACTTGAATTTTAATTATTTAAGTTTTGGTTGGCAAAATTTATCTTTTTTAGTAAAAATTAATTTTTTGCTTGAAAATTCAACTATTTTAGTTGAATATTCATTGTTTTGGAATCGGAATTCAGAATCAGTTGATTACGAGGAATTGTAAATTCCATCGAATGAAATGTCTCCCGATGCGGACATGGAAGTTTTTTATTAATTGAACCTGATTATAATTTATTGTCGCTATTTCCGATGATATTTGGAATTTTAAAATAGTATTCCAACTATTGATTTGCGTTTTGCGTTTGGCATTTATTCAGGAAGCATTATTGTTATTATCTTTGACCTTCATTTCATTTACTCATGCACTCATTTCGATAGGTTTATTCAAAAATGATTGAAATCAGTCTTCAATTAGTTAGATGACTATTATATACTTTAAACTAAAAATCATCAAGAAAATAAGTGATCAGATATTTTTCAAATTATTATAATTGTAGCTTATAACCAGTTGAAATTATATCATTATTATCTTTTTTTGTATTTGTTAACAAAATTATCGATTCACTTCCAACCAAGCAATTTATGTATGCTGAATTATACTATTGTAGAACTTTGTTTGATGAGTCGGAGCGAGTTAGAGTTATATCGTAATTTTTAAACTTAGGAATTAATCATCATTTTATAACATGAAATGTACATACTTTACATTTTATGTTATAAAATGATCTCAGATTATCAAGGTGAACTGATATTAATGATACACGTGTCTAAAAAACGAAGTCTATCTTTGATTTAGTATTTTTTATATGATAAATGATGTACACCAAAAAATCAGTGGCGGATCCAGAAATCGTGCGTCTCTGTTCAACCCGTGAGAAAGAAGGTAGAATAGAGGGGTGCTGGCCCCATCCAACCTACCTTCTTTCTTCCGGGTTGAAAAGAGACGCACGATTTCTGGATCCGCCACTGCAAAAAATTAACATTATTTGTTAATATCTATCTACAGTATTTGTATTATGAAATATGGGGACACACAGCAGTTGACGTGTCGAAATTTAATTCAACTACCAACTCTCCTTCACCTGTTTGGAACGTGAAAGGAGAAAAACTTTTCACAATAGTGTCCACTGTCCAGGTTTTAAGATATAAAACGGCGTTGGTAGTTTTTGGTTTCTGGCCAGCATTTATTAAGAAACATCTCACAGACTGTATAATATATGCCTGCAACGTTTTTACAATCGAAGTATAACCAAGAAATGAACATATCCATGCCATTTCTTTTGAATATTACAACAAATTTGTATTTTTATTCAGTCCTTCAAATACTAATGAACATGGCCGTAGCTAGGAGTGGGCTTTGTGAAGCAATGCCCTTCCTTAAAATACCAATGCCCTATCTTAAAAAATACAATTGACCAGATCAGATCAAGTAAAATTTTTACTTCCGGCCTACCTATAACTACCGCTGCCCTACCTGGACTGATTCATATTCCTGGGGGCAGCCGCCTCCATACATTTGCGGAGTAAATATTGAGCGAGAAGTAAACCCTTTTTGTAGGCAAACTTCACAGTCTCAAAATGGACCGCACGCTCGAGTAACGCCAGTCAAAAACAGCTGATCTGCTAATTGCATTCTCTCCGTACGCCTACCTAATCATGGTGAGAGTCTCGGTTGCAGACTTGACAAGTTTAACACAAAACTCCACCACGCAGCGCTGTTCGAGCATGTGGTCTATTCTGAGAGCGTGACGGAAGCCTACAAAAAGATTTACTTCTCGCGCGATATTTACTCCGCAAATGCTCCAAGGCGACTCTTCGAGTATGCATTTGGTTCCTGAATCCCCCAGCGCCCATCCTTCTCGTAAATCCCTCCACTGCTCTGTCTGGGCAGTCCTACTACTTATGGAACTTTGAGAGCCTGACGGAAGCTTAAAAAAAGGTTTACTTCTCGCGCGATATTTACTCCGCAAACGCTTCAAGGCGACTGTTCAAACATGCATTCGGTTCCAGATATCGCCCACCACCCATCCTGCACGTAAAAACTCCCTCTATTGCTCTGGCTGGGCTATAGGAATTCAGTCTTCCTACTTATGAAACAGACCCTGTAAAATGCCCTGAAAAGCCCAATGCCCAACCCAGCTGGCGTTGCTCGACACTGACATTCCTCGTCCTTTTCAAATCCTTTTGCTGAATGAAACATCCTGTTTTAAAATTTGCCAAAATGTTATTTTGGAGAGAAGAAAATGCATTATTCATTATCAAAAATTTTCAAGAAGTTTCTAACAAATAATAAAAATTGTATGTACTTTGTACCGCTTCCCATTTAGGTATTCACATGGCCGTAGCTAAGAGGAGACATTGTGGAGCAATGCCCTACTGTTTAGTTTGCTGGAAGGAGGGGGTGACGGGAGCTCAAGAAGCAAGAGACGCCAAATGGTTTTGTGATAAGTGGTTTATTGGCCGAACTACACTGCACTTCACGTCACTATTACATTCGAACCGTTCGACCGCACGTCCGCGAGTCACTGCACTTAACTGCACGGCCGATGGCTACCGCGTAGCCACATACGCGCCGACACACGTCCGTTCGGGGCGAATCAGGAAGAGTAACTGAGGGGAGTAGGCGCGCAACAGTCGACCACTGATGCCAATACTGGCGCCTTTTGCTACTGCGCTTGCGTTTGGGCCGCGCACTGGTTGGCCGCAGTTGGCGCGCAATTCAAAATTGGAATTAAAAACAATTCTTGTAATTTAAATGAATAATTATTGAAAAATGCAGAAGAATGTATATAAATGGTACAACTTCTGATTTTGGATTTCTGAAATAAAATGTTTAGTGAAATGGAAGTTATTCTTTGAAAGCCGAAGAAATTGGACTGTTATACAAAAAATATATGTCTTATAATTTTTTTTCTCTAAAATCAGAAGTTGTACAATTTATATACATTCTTGTGCATTTTTCAATTATTATTTATTTAAATTACAAGAATTGTTTTTAATTCATATTTTGAATTGCGCGCCAACTGCGGCCAACCATTGCGCGGCCCAAACGCAAGCGCAGTAGCAAAAGGCGCCAGTATTGGCATCACTGCAGTCGACGAGAGGGACCTCGACGGCCCTCAAGTGGCACCCTCTATTGGAGACGAGCCGAAAATCAAACACCTACCTTAAAATACCAATGCCCTACCTTAAAAAATACAATTGTCCAGATCAGATCAAGTACAATTTTTACTTCCGTCCTACCTTTAACCACCGATGCCCTACCTTAAGTTCAATTCTAGCTACAGCCCTGGGTATTCAAGATCATTAATAAAAAAACAAGATACCGGCTTGTATAAATCGGCAAACGCGGCAATTTTTCACTCGTTATCAGTTACACTCTTCAAGAGATCCTTCAAGATGGGAACTGATATAGCTACTCTCTTTATAACCTCAATAGTGTTGTTTTACTCTATTGGTAAGTTGACAAAATCTGATAATTTAATCATGTAAAATTTTGAATTAATTTTTGTAGTAGGTACTTGAGCAAGAATGCGCGAGCGACATAATTTTTTCCCTAACATAGTTTTATTACAACTTTTTATTGAAATTTTTACCATACTTTTCCAATACGAGTGTCGGGTAAAATTACAATCACGGTACTGCAAATCAATCTCATCATTTAGCAAATTACACAAAAATATTTTGGTGTTTAATTCGTTGCAACTCAAATTTCGATGGTCTCAAAATGAGGATTTTCATTCAGTGTCGTGTAGTGGTGAACCGAACTTCCATCCACCTGTCAAAACAACGTTTTCGCTCTCTGCTATTTGGTCTAAACAAATAGTAATAAGCAAATTAATTACAATAATATTTACTAGAGGGTTGCGCCGACGGACTTTTGACCGGCGGCGGCGATTTGAGCAATTTTGGTCGGCGGCGGGCAGCGCGACGGCGCGCCTCCTTCTTCGCTTCTCGGCGGCGGGACAGCGCACAGTGATAAAAAATTACTTTTTTGGTTCAAAATAACGTACAGCCCACAAATGTTGACCGATTTGGACAACAAAAATTTAAAGAAGAAAAAACTGATAAGATTTCTAAAAGAGTTGTCTAGCCTGATTTTTAAATTAGGCCTTACATTTTTTTATAAATAAACAAATATGACGAAAAAATTGCCATTTTTACCTATTTGACGTTCCCAGTGCTCCTCAATAACAGGAAAATTGATGAAATTGCCTAAATTTCATAGAGTAACATTATTTAACGATGTTCCAATATTATACAATAAACAAACCAATTTTGTATAACAAAAACATTTGTTTTCTACGATTATCGATAATTTTACGTTTTTTCAAGTTCTATTGCAAGAAATTTGGATGTATGTATACCAATGAGAAATTTCCCTTTCGGGGTAGGCGGGACACTGCCTGATTCGGGTAGTGTTTCTAGGTGGATAGTTTCTTGTAGTAAATAACTACAAGTGTGGGCTCGCCACGCCCACGACGCCAACAGCACGCAGTAGTATTATTCGATTTTGCTAAAAGTTTTATATTTTGGCTAAGGTTTGTATATAAGATATGGAAGGATTAACGATTTTTTGGGTATACAGTATGTTATGGGGGTGTTTTCATACTTGAAACATCCAAGTATGGAAATAATCATTTCTTAGTAACTAAATTCACTGGAGATTTTTTATTTAACTGCTAGAGTATGAAATCAATATAGAAACAAGGAGATCAATATTATATACGGATTAAAGCATCATCGATTTTTTTATTAATACATTGATTAACAATATCACTTTAAAACATACACAGGAAGTGTATATGTTTTAAAATGATTTTATTGATCAATGCATTAATAAAAAAATCTCTGGTATTTTATTCCATATAGAATATCGATTTCTTTGTTTCAATAATTAAGGGATGTTTAAACTACCCTGAAAACAAATTAGAGTGCAAGTCCTCCTACAGGGCACTTCCTACATGTATGTTTTAAAGCGATATTGTAAGCCTGATCCTTGGTGATTTGTTCCTAACGAAAAGGTGATTTCTCTGCTTCTGTAAACAAGGGATGATTAAACAACTGTTTAGAAAAATTCAGAGACAACCTTGTCATTCTACACCTTCCCTATTTACTTTTATTATGATTCCTATCCTCATAGATTAATCAGAAAACTTTTTGGAATTCTAGTCATGAAGAAATGTCGATATTCTGGATTAAATGTTCAAGGGATGATAAAACAACCCTTGAAGTAAATGCACATATAATATTCGTACTATGCACGCTTCCTTTACTTATTTGAAAGTAATTTCATACCCTAGCAGTTAAGTAAAAAATTTTCAGTGACATTAGTTACTAAGAAATGATGATTTCCATACTTGGATGTTTAAAGTATGAAAACACCCCTACAACATGCTGTTTTCCAAAGAAACGTGAATCTTTCCAGATCTTAGATATGAATCTTTTGTTTCGGTAAGATTGAAAGCCAAAATATGAAACTTTTAGCTAAATCTAACAAAGAGTTTAGGAGAAAAAAAAACTTTTCACTACAATAAGCATTTTTCTAATAAAATACATGTAAAAATTGAAACTTTGACAATTTTCTGTTAAAAAACTGTCCATTTTTCTTACTTTGTTCTTTCGGATTATTGCTTTGCAGGTTCGAAAGTACAAAAAAAAAATAGATTTAGAATTTTGCACAAAAAGCCATTTACTGTACATTTGGTGCGGGGTCCTTTATAAAATTTCACTAGTAATTAGTTAAGTTTTAACAATTTTGGTTTAGAGAGAGACCATAAAGTATCTTTTGCGTCAGAAAGCTATACAATAAAAATAAACTTCTTTGAACACTCAAGTTCATTCTCATTTAGGGCAACTCATTTTCACAAAGTTTGCTATATACTTGCAATTTTCCATGAAAAATGATAAAAAAGTGCAATCGAAACAAATTTTGAAAATCCAAAACAAAACTTTGTTGAAAAGTAGCGCTTGAAGACCATAAATCTGTATGATTAATTTGGAGCTCGTTGATTTTTTGTCACTTTAACATTGTAACAAAATTTGTTTTCTCTCAACTTTGTTCAAACAATCAGAAAACAATGTTTTTAAATTGGAGACAGGCTACATCACGTTTACGATTTCACAATATGACCTCATTGTGTCAATAGTCAATATTGTCACCATCGCGTCGTTTTATTAAGCTTTTCTATCTTCCACGTTTTCTATTTTAATGACCTCATTCTAATTATTATGGATAGTCCTGGGTGATTTTATTTGTTGTTGTATCAAGCAATTAGTTGCTTTTCACTATTAAATTAGAAAATAACTGAACAAATAGAATTAGCAATTTTCTAGTAATCTTAGGTGGCTCACTTTCCTTTAATCGAATCTGTAAAATTTTACCAGTAATTAGTTTTTTACAAATTTTGATTTAGGGAGGCTTCAAAGTATCTTTCGCACAAGGAAAATACCTAAATAAGGAAAGTATACAACTGAACATTTTTTTAAATCAAATACAGAACTCTTTTGAAAAGTAGCGCAAGAGGACCCTAAATATGCATAATCAATTTATAGAGCATATTGATTCATTATAATTTTAAGATTGAAAGAAATTCTTATTTTTCTTAACTTTCTCCAAACAATCAGAAGGTAATGTTTTTAACCCATCAACTGCAGAATTTTTTCCTGTCGCGGATTTTTAACTTCTTTTCGATGTTTTAGCTATATTACTTTAAATAACTTGAACTAATTAGCTAATCCAATAATTTAAATAATTACTTAAATAACTAATAATTCAATTAAATAATTGAAACTTAACAGACTTATCTAATTTAAAAGACATAAAACGCGTGATAGCATACGTCACGTTTAGAATTTCACAATATGACTTTCTTATTATTTCAATAGAGATAAGAATGTAACAACATCGCGTTATTTTATTAAATTTTTCTATTTATCACTTTATCTATTTTTATAACCCAATTTCAAATTATTATATACAGTACAAGAAATTTTATTTTTATCAAGCAATCAGTTTTCTACTATTGAACTAGTTTTTTTATCTTGACTACTGAAATTAATAATTTTCTACTAATTTTTAGTGACTCACTTTTCGCTAATCCAATCTGTAAAATTTCACTGGCAATTAGTTAAATTTTACCAATTTGAATTTAGATAGTAAAAAAGCCTAAAAGCTAAAATATACTTCTTTAAGCACTCAAGTTGATACTTATTCTCCTCGTGCCTTATTAAAAAACAGATTATTTTGACATGTTTTTATTAATCTCTGGCACAATATAAAACTTTTTACTCTCGTAACATTTTCTCGTACGGTGGTCCATTATTTATCCACAGCCTTGTAAACAATATATTTTTCATAAATCTCCACTATCCTGCAAGCCACAATTTTCAAGTTATCAAAAAATGTGCTTTCGCAATGATATACGGTTTTTTTTAACTTTTTAACACATTGCCTATTGTTTGTGTAGTAAAAAAACAAGAACGAAACTTTTGAATTGTTCAAATACATTGGAACTGCCACTTATTATTTTCTTTTAATTTGGGTTTCAAATTTAAAAACAGCGGCTTGAAAAACCACTGAACAGTAAATTTCTTTCAGATCGGACCATTATCGTCTTAAAAACGCCCCAAGTCAGCATTAGGTATATTTTAAATACGAAACAATACTCCTTCTTTAAATAGAAGTATGTGTACAGAGGGAAAATTGTTTACTTTATTAATTTTTGTCTAGGATGAATTTTTCGAATGTTCAGGTTAGTTATTGCTCTTTATTTCACAACAAAATTAATTTTCGCTATCTAAATAAGGTCTGCTCGGTGTGTTCCTATCACCATTACGCAGCGCGTCCTCGGGTTGCGGATGGAGGAACGGCCCGTAAGGCTGAACAGCCCCTCAGGTTAAAGGTGTTCGTACAAGAAAATCCGTTGCAGTGCGCTGGAGACGTCTCACGGACGTGCCGTCCGCGCTCGAGCAAATAACGCCAACCAATCACGTGCAACCTGTCGTGCTGCTGCGGTCCGTGTCAGCACTTACTCAAGCGCGTTGCGAACTAGTGTAAGTAGCGACACACTTGTGTGCGTCACCGCTCGGACCGCAGCAGCACGACCGGTTGCACGCGATTGGTTGGAGTTATTTGCTCGAGCGCGGACGGCACGTCCGTGAGACGTCTCCAGCGCACTGCAACGGATTTTCTTCTGCGAACACCTTAACTGCGAATACAAGAATAAGCAGTCGCGGACAGACGATAGAAACCAGTCGTGGGTATGGTGAGCCCACACTGGTAGAAAATAGGTACACGATTGCCATGGCTCGGGAGGACTCACCCATTCGCGTTCATACGCAATGCGTGGGTTCTATCAAGCCAAGATCGAGCGTGTATCCACCTAGCAACAGTACCGGAACCAAAACTAAAAATCTTGTAAGGGAAAAATCCTGCTGCCCCATCGGACACTGCAGCGATGACACTGCCCGCAAGGGATGTGTGGAATGATTCGCCTGTATAGGGCCAAAGGGGTATTGATGCCAGTGGGCACGCTGCCTTGCGGGGGGATGTTAGGATACGATGATGCAACTGTAATGTGTCTGACGACAAGTTGACACGGTCCTTGTCAAAGTTGGAAAGCTCCCATACTTAGACCTAGGGAGGTATGGGGGTTATCACTCCTGGGACAGTGGACTCACCTGCGATCGGAATAGCATCGTAACGTGCGGATTTTCTTGAAATTACCATATGGCTAAATTGCAAAAGCAAAAAACTACAGTAAAATATCTAAGGGTGGAACTCTGAACGCGCGTAGTCTAAATACTGGCGGATTTAGCGAACTCATTGTGATAGCAAAGAAATACGGTACTGACATAATAGCACTCCAAGAAACCTGCTGGCCGGGCGATTTCGCGTCAATTTCTAAGGATAACTATACTTTTTACTATGGGGGAGCTAAGGGGCACAGACTGGGAACCGGTTTTCTTATTAATAAACGATTTTCGCAAGCGGTTATCGACATGCAATTCATATTAACGATCGGTTATCATACATTGTACAAAAGGGTAATTTCAGCAAATAGGTATTAATCAATGTGCACTGCCCCACCGAAGACAAAGACGAAGACAATAAAGATCTTTTTTACGAAAAAACCATGCCGGTTTTTGACAAGTTCTCAAGGTTTGACGCAAAAATAGTATTGGGAGATTTCAACGCGAAAATTGGAAAATAACTGATATAGAGGCCTACAATAGGGTCAGAAAGTTTGCATGACGCCAGTAATGATAATGGAACTAGAGTAATATACTTTGCAGCTTCAAAGAACCTCGTTGTCAAAAGCACATATTTCAAGCATCAAAATATACATAAGGCCACCTGGACATCACCAGATGGTATCACTCACAACCAGATTGATCACGTTCTAATTGATAGAAGACGTTATACAAACATTCTCGATATAATATCGTACAGGGGAACTGATTTAAATTCGGACCACTTTCTCGTGATAGTAAAACTGGGATCTAGACTAGCGTTAAGTAAGAAAACAAGCCGCACAGAGCCAACAGTCCGTTTCAATATAGATAAGTTTAAAACACCAATAGAAACATTAAATTATCAAGTTGAGATTTCTAATGGGTTCGAGGCCCTCCAAGAACAGAGAGACGATAACGATAATTACGAGGAAGACCCGGAAACCGTGTGTAGCAATATGAAAAAGGCGATAAAGACAGCAGCGAAACTTACGATAGGTTTAAAGAAAGTAACCAAAAGCAAACCATGGTTTGACGAAGAGTGCAGTCTTTGGTTTGAAAAACGTCGAAAGGCCAAACTAATTAGTTTACAACATAAGTGCAATCAAACAGATAAGAAGTATCTCGAGATTAGTAAAAGTACAAATAGGCTTTGTAGATCCAAGAAAAGGGAGTGGGAAAAGAATAAAATGCTAGCTATAGAAGCGCATAATAAACAAAATAACCCGCGTGAGATGTACAGGGGAATCAATTTTATAAGGAAAGGCTTTCAAAGTATAGAACTGAAGTAATGAGGGACGAAAATGGCAACCTAGTAGCCGATGCGACAGAGAGACTGAATTTATGGAAAGACTATTTCGATAAACTATTAAATGTACGCGATGCCCCCGTTGAAGGTAATCTCGGTGAAATCCAAACTGTCGATCTACTAATTGATGATCCTACTGATATAGAAATAGAAATGGCCATGAAGAAGTTGAAAAATAACAAAGCCACAGGCATCGACGACCTACCGTCAGAACTGATAAAAAATGGAGGCCCTTGCCTCACAAGGAGAATTTGTAAATTAATACGCGCAGTTTAGAAAACAGAACGCATGCCGGAGGAATGGAATACCTCTATTATTATTCCCATCTTTAAAAAAGGCGATAAAACGAACTGTAACAATTACCGGGGAATTTCGCTTGTGCCTTCGTGCTACAAGATCCTGTCTAATGTAATCCTAAGCAGACTAACTCCTTTTGCCGAGGAAATCATTGCGGATTATCATTGTGGATTCCGCCGAAAGCGATCTACAAGCGATCAAATGTTCACAATTAGACAACTGTTGGAAAAGAAATGGGAATTTAATGAAGTAGTGCATCAGCTATTTATTGATTACAAAAAAGCTTACGACTCTATTATACGCGCACGGATGTACTGGATCCTAGAGTTCTTGGGTGTGCCAAGAAAATTGGTTAGACATATCGAAATTTGCTTAAGCGGCAGTGGGGGTAGTATACGTGTAAACGGAAATTCATCTGAAGAGTTTTCGATCCGCGATGGCCTGAAACGTGGCGATGCACCTTCGTGCGTCCTTTTTAACTCAATTTTAGAATACGTGGTCAGACAAGTGCAGGCGAATCCGACCGGTGCTACCCTTAATGGGATAATACAAATTCTTGGATATGCGGATGATCTCGACTTACTAGGGGATGATAAAGAAACGTTCGGAAATATGAAATTGGAAAGGGTTAACGAGTTTAAATACCTCGGGTCTATTATAACTAGCGAAAACAAGATTAAAACGGAAATCAACGCGCGGCTGCATGCTGGCAATGGGTGCTATCATGCAGCAAACACGCTACTAAAATCGCGATCACTATCTAGAAACATCAAAGTAAGAGTTTATAAAACGATAATATTGCCGGTCGTCATGCACGGGTGTGAAACGTGGGCGCTGACGAAAGGAGAGGAGAATAGGTATAGAGTTTTTGAAAATAAAGTACTTAGAAAAATCTATGGTTCAATGAGGGACGAAGAGACTGGTGAATGGAGAAAACTGCATAATGATGAGCTGCATGCTCTCTACGGGTCAGCAAATATTAATAGAGTAATGAAAAAGCGTAAATTAATATGGACAGGAATGTAGTAAGAATGGGCAACGAAAGAACAGTGGCGCAAGTTTTAAGAGGGAGACAGATTCGTAAGAGACCCCTACGCAGACCGAGAAACAGATGGGAGAAAAATGTAAGGGATGATCTAAAAGAACTAGGACATGATTACTTAAGCCGGATGGAGGATTCACAGGATAGAGATGCGTGACGGTTTCGGGTAGATGAGGCAATGAACTTTCGAGTTTGAACTGCTAATCTATAATAATAATAATCTGAATAAGGTAAAAATGTTTTCAAGTGTACCTAGATTTATACTTGTATAGTGAGGAGGTAACTTGAATAATTCTTATCCGGCCAGAATAACGTAGAGGATTAAAAAGAAAAAAGGATTCCATTTTTCTGCTATTTTCTTAAAGTTATTTGACTTCCCAGCACACACTGGGACATCCTACAAACGTCCTTAGAACGTCTTTAAATGTCCTGGAACATTCATGGACATTGGTATTCATGTCCCAGGGACGTTATAAAGACACCTTAAAGACGTAATAAAGACGTTTCATGTCTGGCATAAAATTGTCCAAAAGGTGTCCGCAAGGATGGTTTTAAAGACGTCCCGAGAAGACCTATAAAAGACATGAATATTTTTGTACAGTAAAAACTGCCCAGTGGGTCCAAAACCATGAACATCCCAAGAAGGTCCTCGGGACGTTCCTAGGACGTCCAATGTCAGTCCAAACAACGTCTCTAAGACGGCTAATGTCCTAAAGATGTCCGAAAGACATCTTGAAGACATAGGATGTTCTCGGGACATCATTCGTATTGGCATTAGACGTCTTAAAAGCACCCCTAGGATGTCCAAAAGACATTCAAAAAGACGTCTCAGGGATGTCCCGAAGACGTCTCTAGGATATCCTTCATTTTTTTGCCCATTGGTTTAATATTATGTTAGCGTTTTACATCAATATTGCTATTTTTAAACAAAAATCAATAGATTTAGGAAATTTACAAATCTGAACAACTTTCTGCTACGTTAAGATCTTATTTTTCGTCAAAAATTATTGGTATTCTTAATAAAAATCAGTTCGTGAAGCGGCCCAGGGGGAAAAGTCGGATATTAGCCAGAGTTCACGACCGGCGCAG